>DWEI01000400.1:0-22510 GCA_018245875.1 Mysoria ambigua
CGCTGCCAGCCACTTTGCGTATATCGTCACTCCACCTAGCCTGAGGGCGCCCTACACTACGTTTGCCAAGACGTGGTATACATACGTTATTGAAATATAATTAACCAAAAACACTGTATGTAGAAAAGATAAATTATATTATAACTTAATATATAAGATTTATTTCTTATCATGACATCGATTGATAAGTTTATTCAAATTGTATATAAGCTAAAACAAAAACAACGGATTTCAGGTCAATATTTTAATGAAGAAAAAAATTACCTGTTGGGATGACGGTTTAATCTTTCATATTACAAATAATAATAATACAGAGCAAATTTTCGTTATTTGAGAATGAAGACTAAAAATGATATCGTATTTAGCTCAAACTATTAACTTACTGGCTTCGTTACTCCAAAACTTTTTGAGTTTTACGTCATTTATAGGCCAGTTAATAGTTTTATTCTTGAGCTCCGTCACAACATTTGTGTTCAATGCAGTTTTAAATGTTCTTCTGTTTTTTCGAATTGTTTACGAAGACAATGCGACTGTATTTACTGAAGAATTACCTGGAATCACGACAGCATTACTCGACAATGTTACTCGTCAGTGGCATCATTTGTGGGATATAATCGCTACAGTGTGCTCAGAAATTAATTATAAATATAATGTGTTTGTTGGTGCTATAAGATGGTCAACAGACTCAGTGCTAATTGTATGCAGTGAAGTAATATTATTATGGAAAAAATTCTTCATTTTTATCGGAGACACTCTATGGCTTGTGTTGACCTTCCTGCCTGTGCATTTACCTTATATTTTGAAAATAATCTTTAAATATGTAGGTGAATACATTGTTAATAACATCATAGACGCATATATGTGTCTGCTAAATTTTACGAATTTTTTATCCGATGTGCCTTTGGAAGCATTTTTTGGAATTCTTTTCACTATGATTATAATACGCTTGTGCATTTATTATAGAGAAAGTGTGCAATCTCATATGACAAATTTGTATTGGATATTATTAAGAAAAGTACTATACATATATTATGCTGTATATAACTATTTTATTGACTCTGAAGTGAGAATGATAGCCCGTTTAGCCAGTGGCAGGCAAGTGGCAACCAGAGATATGGACTTGCATTTAGCAGATGTGGATGACATTGCAAATGTTGCTGATTCTTTGTGTGTTATATGCCAGGAAAGGCAGAAATGTGTGTTAACATTACCCTGCCGCCACATATGTCTATGTACTGAGTGTTGTGTAAGACTGTATGGTTACCAGCGTACTTGTCCCATATGCAGAACTTTTATTTATCACTCTGTTACTGTATATTTATAGCATATATCTTGATTATTAAAGCACATTCTGTGACATTTTGTGTACCTTTTTTTAATTTATCATCATTATAAAACACAAAATCAAAAATATATAAAAAAGTGTTCGTTGTGTATTTTCAAATAAAAACAATCCCTGTAATTACTTTATTACTTTCAATATCATAATTGCCTAGATCTTCTTGGGGCGAGCAGAGCATTAAAGTTCTGTTCTGTCCTTCCTTCAATATCATTCTGCATCAATGCTCTTTGTCTTACATTCAAATTTAAGTCTTTCAATGTAATATGGACATCTTTGAAAGCATTCAACATAAATACTGCTATCATTAAAATACTAAAGCCACAAATGCAGCCAGCTATGTCATAGCTACTCATATGTTCCCACTCCCTGAAGAGGATGCCAGATGCAATGATGACTAATACTGTAAACATGACATAATAAACTGGGGTGACAACACTTGTGTTAAACATATCCAGGGATTTGTTCAAATAATTCATCTGTATCATGATGCATATCATCGCCATTGCCAACAGTAACCAGAATATGGCACTGCTAAAATTTTTCACACCCTCAGTTATACTCTCCTTGATGCCTAGCGCGATACCTTTACAGAACACAACAGTGAGACTACCAACGGCTGAACATATCAATAAGTATACAGTAATATTGGAGTTGCCAAATTTTGGAACAAACATATACTTTACAAATAAGGTCATGCACACAATAGTACCGACATACGACAGAAACAAATAATCACATAATTTGCTTGTCAATTCAGAGAAATCAGTAATTTCTTCTGTCTTTGGTGAATGTAAAACAAAGATTATAGAACCGATAACACAGAGTAGACATCCAATCTGAAAGAAATAAATTACTTGTTAGAAGCATATTTCTGTATTTATTCTTATATCAACAAATACATTATGACCAAAACTGCATCGTCTAAGATTATCTACAGTATTATATGAGGTGTCTGAATGCTGACAAGTTATATTTGGCCAGTGCATCATACTGTGGCATTAACCCTTCTCATTTTGAAAAAAGAACTACATCCAACAATGGAATAAACTGTATAATAAATGTTATAAACTGTTGTAGCTTAGAATTGCTGTTACTTACTTTACCAATAAAGTTTAATTTTTCGTTGAGAAACTTTGATGACAGTACTGCAGCTACGAGAACACTGAGGGCCCCCAGAGGTGTTACTAGAGCAGCTGGAGCAAATGCATAGGCCAATAGATTGGCAGCCTCCCCTACCCCCACTGCCAAAATATTAACATTTAATAAATCTATTAATTAACATCAATTTAATAAGCAGTACATATAAAAAATATTACTTGTCAGGAAACCTAACCACCACATCCATTGCTTCAAGTAACCAAAACCACCGGCAGATGCTCTAATATTGCCTGTAGAGCTTATTTTCCTTAAAGCCAATTTCTTGATGATAAAACTTGAACCAATGAAAATACTAGAGGAAATGGCTAGACATAATCCAACTAAAAATGAAAACTGATCATGGTTGTCTTCACTGACAGTTAATGGCAAATTTCTCATTTTCTAAGATACATCTGACCGTTCCCAAAAATGATTTACCTACACAATTCTATAGATTCAATGATAAGGTTCATTGCTCTACTTCTGAAAACCATTTATGACACATGTTATTCTGAGTCATTATAATTTAAAATTATGTCATATTGTAACTAAACGAGAGCTTATGAACATGATTTAGTAAATTGAAAGTTATATTTTCCTATATTCCTATATTTGTTATAGACATTGGCTTTTAGGATTTACATTCAAGACATTCAAGTTATTTATACGGTGTTATCTTCTTGATTAGTTGGTGTCACAAACAAACAATGTATTTATTATCTGTGAGAGTAAACAAGTCATCACAGCTGTATAATATTATAGTAATCCTATCCTGTAGCATTTAACGTTTCTATAATTTAGTTTAATTTTTATATGTACCTTACTGTTTGAAAAATTTAACAGATATTTTAAAAATTTATCCAAATATTTATATGCTTAAAAAATCCCGACACCTATGGACACGTATAGAGAAACAGGTTCAAGAGAAATTTTTAAATTCTTTTATAACAAAATGAACATGGATCAAGCAATATTTTTTGACAATCAAGTACATACAATGAATAAGGAAAAAAATAATCCCCATCTACTAAACATAGCTAATTTTCTCTATGGTCATTATTTGACTCTATTGTCTATGACTTTTAAGTTGCGGCGCGATCTGACAATGGAAACACTCGAGCGGTTTGTGACGTTGTCTGCGCTGACGTACATACTTCCAGATACCCACCTCTACGGGTTCGCGCTGCTCCACGCTCGCCCACCGGACGGCCGAACGCTCCCGCGCGTGCTCGTGCAGCTGGCGTTATCCTCTGATGAAGAGGCGGGCTTCTAAACCGCCGAGCCGCCGGGAGCACGATACAGACTTTACCACTGCGCCTATAGAAGGCAGGGTGTTCGTCATCTTGGGGCAGTTGTCCCCATGAGACTGCTCCACATGAGACGCAATCCCTCTCTAGTGCTGCAATGGCGCAGTGTAGAACGTCCCCATCCATCCATCCGATTTTTAAGATTTTTATTTCATGTTAAATCAATGAACCAGTCCAGTTCATATATCCATTCCAGTCTCGCTAATCAACATTGATACTGGTCATTGTTATCAGACGATATCACTGTTTAAAAGTTATTGTGTAATTCTTTTTATTTATTTGAAATATATATGCGTATATTGTAATACATGCATTTCCTATTACGCTTTGCTAATAAATAATTTTCATACTACACAAATTAGAATTATCGGACAGTAACGCTTGTTATTTTTTAGCTGTTTTGTAATTCTACCAATTTTAAAATTGGTATGTATCATCCACCATACATAGAAATAAGGGTGTTGGGATTATGGGTATAACCTTGCAGGAAATGCCTATGCTCAGCGGTGAACTGCAATAGACTGATGATGATTAATAAAATCAATAAACTACAGCTCTTGCTTCAACCCGACTCCATCCGCTGTCGAGTCGGCTGTGCTCGCGAAGATGGGACTGACAAAGCCTTTTCGATTCTGCACGCTTGCAGCTTAGCTCTGGGCTGAGACTTAGCGACTGGAAAGTCCACCATTTTAGAATAGAAGTAATGGGAGCAGCGCGTGTGTAACTAAGTATGGTAAAAATTAACTTTTAAATTAAATTTATTTTTTACTGCTTTAATACAATTCTTTTTCATAGACATGATGCTGTTATGTACAAAACGTTTATTGTACTCAGTAACTTAAATTTATTGGTCAAATATTTATTTGTTTTTAAATAGACAGAAAAAAGGTGAAAATAAAAATGTAATTAAGATGTTGAATTCAACTTCGTGACATAATTCGAGACCAAAGTTTCTACAACGTGTATATGAAAGGTAACACGTAGTCACCAATAAATATTCTCTTGTAGGTCCACTGTAAATAACGGCGTGTATTGTAGTATCTGTCGAGCTAACAATTCACCGAAGTCCAGAAATAAAAACACACATATTGTCCAACTGTTTATTTCTTCCATTTTTCGTTTTCACACATGTTTAAAACGAGCGCCCCAGGACGCTGGCGCCGGCTCGGCCGACCTCCGTCTCTCTCTATACAATTACGTAACTCTTAAAACTCTAAAATTTAAACTGATTTTGAAATCACCTACAAAATACAACTGATAAATATAACAAATAAAATTAATAGTAAAATGTACACAAACAATAATAAAGTTTTGCCTTCCAAAGACTTGCGCTCCCCCGCGGCGGCCCGCGGCCGCGCGGCTCACCCACACACGTACAACACACACACACACACACACGCGCACATAGTCTCACTAAACTGCCGACACTCGACTTTTGCTTTTTACGATTATGCTTTCTGGCAAATTTCACTCCCAACAAATATATATAGGATATAGATACATATATACTATTGAGGGTCGCGCGGGGCGTCGCGGGCAGTCCCTACAGGCCGGGCCCCTAGCACCGTCGTCCAGTTTCCAACTCGAGCGCGCGCGAGATGCCAATTGATCAAAACTCGACGAATTTATGTAATTTTAAACAGAAGCTGCATTACCCGCGATCACGGCCCACGCCTGTGGCGACAGCGCCCGCGGGCCTCGCGCGCCCCCCCGCGCGCACCTCTACTCAACATAAATATAAAAATACAACGTCTTAATTTAATGTTACATTGTGTTTTTTAATACATAGATATAGTTCTCGACAATTTTGACAATCACATTAATATATAATAATTCAAGAAGACATATATCAACACTTAAACATACAATGGAGTCCGCGGCGCCCGCCGCGCGCCGCCGGCCGGGAACAATACTGGTCGCGGAGTGTGGACACGTCACTTACATCTATTTCGTTTTTAACATAATTTAACCGATTTCGCATTTCACCATCGATCGACCGCCGGTTTCACCATCATAAATTCGGAAATTTATTGAGTTACTTATATAACACTAAGATTTTTTCGATATTTACACAATTTAACGACATTTACTCCAATATTGCTCCCCGCCCGGAGCCCCCGCCGCCGCACAGCACCGGGCGTCATTATATTATTATTATTATCCAGTGGAAAAATACGAACGAACGCAAAAACACAGCCGGGGAGGCTTACGATGCATTCTATTTACAGGAATCTGTTCATCTTGTCGACAAGTTTGACGTTGGCTTCTGCCGTTGACGAATGCGGGGGCTTTGTACAATAGATTTTTGAATAGAGGTCTGTTTCGTTGGGTTCACATTGCGCAGGAACGAATGTCTTCCTCGTCCTCCCCGCGAATGGCTGTTACAATCGTACATTAAATTGAGACCGCCACTTTTAAGTAGCTAGTGTAATAACGGATACAGACACCACACTTCTACATAATAAAGCAGTTTATTTGTATTTACACAACAAATTCATGAGTAACTTCGGCCGAATTCGACAAATACCTAAATTTTTTGACCGACGACATAATTTTTGACCACAACGAGAGGAGATCGTATCTCGCAGCAATCTTTTAAATTATAAAATATATGTATAAAAAATAACGGAACAAATTAAGGATAATATAAACGGCCACGTGCGCCGCCCGCCGCCGCCGTCCGCTCACACACCACACATACATACCTTGTGCTTCACACGAACGAGGTACACGTGATAAATATTTATCGATTACTAATGTTCGTCGATTACAACAATAATATACATTCCTCGTACGAGAGTGAGATGGCGGCCCTTACACTTATTTATACACGGTAGAGACATCGGGCACGCCCCCGCGCGCGGCGAGTGCGGCGCGGCGAGTGCGGCGCGGCGAGCGCGGCGCGGCCGGGTTCCGCGACGCGGTTACTGACTTAGACGTAATTTGAAGGTAATATATGACGCGTCCGCCGCGCGTCCGCGAGCTGCACTCGGCTGCGTCGTAACTAAATCTAGTATTATACAATACTGCTGAGTTATCGATTCTCTTGTAGCTCGATCGTGCTCGTATGGACGAGGCTCGAAGGCGAGAGTAACTCGAACGTTAATAACATTTTATCGGCTACGGTAATTTTATCGTCTTCATCATTTACAACGGGCTGTCAACAATTCGATCTGCACATTCTGTGACACACGGCGACACCGAGTCGTGTTGGTCGCTGCTCGCCCGCGGCAGCCGGCACGATCGGTTACTAGCAAGAGTCTGTTCTGTGCGCTCGTCGTAATCTGCGATCGCTTAATCGCTGATCTGTACTTGATGTAGTTGATGATGCAGTTATTGGTACCCACGCGGGCGACACGGGCGCGGCGGCGGGCCGGTGCTGTGGCGCGTCGCCGCGGTCCTCTCATCACATACAGTCCCGAGCAGAGCACTGGCACGCTATGCGTAGCCGCTGCCCGTAGTTCCCCCCACCCCGGGCCGGCCGCGCGCAGCCTACGAGCGCACGTCGGCGGCGGCCAGGCGCAGCGCCGCGCACGCCAGCGGGCCGGCCGCGCTTGCCGTGCTGCTGGCGCTGGCCGCACTGGCCGCGCCGGCCGCGCTGGCCGCGCCGCTCGCGCCGGCAGCAGCGCTCGTCGCCGCAGATTCATCGCTGCCTCGGTCTACCTGCAATTTACATATACTCTAGTATCAAAACACAAAAACTTCTATACAGGAATTAGCTCAAAATATACTTTGTGAATAACGCTGGGATATTATAAAAATGTGCTAAGTTTACTGATGTAATGACTTACTGTGACTAGCGCGTGTTTGAGCGACTCGTAGGTGAGCCAGCAGATGGCAGCGGCAGGCATCTGGTAAAGAACTCGCGCCTGCACGCCCTTGAAGAAGCCGCGCGGGCCGGAGGCGCGCAGTACGAGCGCGGCGGCCTGCGCCAGCCCGTCGGCGCGCGCGGCCGCCTCCTGCGTGTTGAGCACGGTCTTGCACACGTCGAGCGGCGTGGTGGCGGCGGCCGCCAGCGCGCCCGCGGCCGCGCCCGACGCCGCGTGCGCGCGCGGCTCGTACCCGCGCGCCGGGTTCAGCCGCGACTGGCACCACTCATACGTCACAAAGTGCACAGCCTGTAAACCACATACATACCTTCACTTCGTTGTTTGTTACTTAGTATGTCGTTAATCTAATAATACTTTTCCTTTGATTTTTGATGAACGTTGTAACCTTTGAAAGTTTAAATTTTAGACAATCCGACCACTTGTCGTTCGGCACACGACTTTCACTTTTATGTTCCCACGTGTCTATAGGATCTAATTTGATATTACTCATTACCGACCGACGGCACAAGACGTCGCGATGGGCGGTGCGCCAGTGCTCACCTGGAAGGGCACGTTCATGGCGACCTGCGTGCCGTACGAGCGGTAGAAGGCGCGCAGCCCCTCCGCGCGGTACACGTGCCGCGCGCACTCCCACACGCCGCGGTACGGCGAGTTCAACATCTGCAGCCGCTGCTTCACCACTGAAACAGGCGAAAAGGCCATTTGTTAAAAAAGAAGACAGACCATAAACTCTGAACCTCGGCGATTCTGCTATAGATAGTAAACAAAAAAACACCGGGATCATTCTATATCATGTCTACTTTGTTCGCCGTTAAACAACTTGCAATGCGCACATCACACGCTAGGTACGTTTGATTACTGTCACACGTTAAAATAGTAGACAACGATGTTCTCCGGGAAATGACGCTCAGTCCAAACAGGAGTTAGCTGATGTTGGTATTTCTGATTTCAATTGGATTGCAACGTAATTGAATATAAGTGATACAATTGACGCGTGCAAATTTTAAAGTTATAATTTTGGGTAATTCACGATTGCATACGCCCACAATTGACGACCAGTTATACCAACGCACATTGTTTTGGTGGGATCAGTCAATATACTTAAATACAAGGTCGCTTTAGAATTGACTGATAACACTCAAACCGGTATTATTGCACAAAAACATGATCGAAAAAGACAAACGAAAGAATTTAAACATACCAAAAGAAGGGTAACGGGAATGTGCGATCGCGACAAGTAACTTTTTGCATCGAGTAGTATTTTTTTGCATCAGCGGTCACGCCTCAATGCAATATGGGCGGGTCAAAAAATTCATGGAATGAAGAAGAAGAGACAGTTTTAGATCTCGTTAATGTAATACAAATTTTAACATTAACGTACAGATTTGTACAGTTTATGTTATTATGTCATTAACCTTACAGTTATTGATGATAAACCATGTCTGAAAGGACACATCGAGTACTGAGAAAATGTACGGTTAGTGAAGGAGCAGCTCGTGGAAACGGTTGAAGTTTCTCCTACGGCCGTTTGAATATTCTCAAAAGTCAACCCAAGACAGTTGCCGGTACAGTTATAAGGCATAAACAAAATAATGGACAAATGTGAGAAATGTATCAGGAACAAGGGCGAAGGTATTCAAAAGAAAAAACGCCGCAATATTTTTTGTTTTCCTTTCTTCCCATTCCGCGAACTATTTGACCTCTCTTCGTATCTGACCCAACTGTTCAACGCACAACAACCGAACCGTCTTGTTTACTTGCGTTGAAGCACGTCGTTATACTTCAAAAATTGTTTTTATATAAGAGCAACTTTTGAATCATCCTTGTTTGCTTTGGACAGACTGTTATCTATGGTCGGATATACTTATTATTCGGAGTTCAACAATACATCAAAACGAACAACAACTACATAAGTGCAAAAAGAGGTAATATTTGCACTTCAATATACATGGTCTTACCGCGTATGACCGCTTCCAACCAAATTCCAATAAGAATCTCATGTCATTGTTTGTTTTAAAAATATGTCAAAACGTATCACATGTAGGCATAGATGGGTATGTATCGTACATATTGTAATCCGGAAACTAATAACTTCTAGTTTTTATTGTCACGTTTGGAGAATTGCTGATACAATATATTTAAAGAATTCGACCACTTACAAAGAAAATAACCTTTGTTTACTAAACTAGATGGTAGCGGTCTCGTTAGGATTCTATTTCGTGCTGAAGTTCTTCAAATTCACATCTATCTGTACAAGCTTTATGTTCTATGCAGATTCTGCGTAGATAGGCACTGATTGAGGCATTGCGCGACACTCGCCTGTATTTGGACAGACACTCAGTTCAAATCATGATTAGCTCCATTCGCTTTCATTTGCCGCTCTTATTCTGAGAGAGTGTGGCTTCTGTCGTCCATTGCTGCATGTTATGTTATAAGACTAACCGTTCATGTATGTACTTGTACCGTTTCTACGATGAGGTATTTATTTTTCTCCACTATCAACAAGCTACTACTGGACATAGACATTTATATTGGAGAGCACAGCCTCTCGCGAACTCTACGCTGCTTGACGTCCGGGGCATTTACTAGTGCCTATGCAAACCGCTACATACTATGATCTGGCAGCACCGGATTTAGTCGCCTTTTACGGTATCCCGTCATAATATTAAAATTTTTAATACGTTTATCACTGTTTCGTTTTCTACTCTTGAGCATGATAGATTTACCGTTAAAAAATAAACCGCATCTTGCCGCCAATACAGTACTCTAGCGATATAAATTATTATCGAAAAATCCAGAAAGAACTCTTTGGACTTGTTTACAAATTGTCGAAAGCACGTGTGCATATTGCCTTTGTATGAGGCGACAGTTTTACGATAGATAATTTTTAATAGATAAAAGAAATGATTATATATTTATATATAATCATACAACCGGCGTCAATAGCAGTTCCTCTGAATCCAAAGTCGATGACGTAAAGTTGGCTTTACTTTGACAAACACAATTAATACGTTAGAAAGCTCTGTGATGCCGTGGAACTTTCTGGAATTACTGTTCTGTTAGACAGAGGCCTCAACCTGCCATTGTGTAAATAAATGATTAGGTACACCTATGCATTCCTTTTAATACGTGAGTTGTGTAAGGCCAAAGTTATTACATCCTGACACATAACACTATGTTGTTAGTGAGATAATTCTGCGACTTCTGATAACAATAACAAATTAGACAAATGATCGCACTTCCTCATTGTTTCAAAGTGTAATGTTTTCCTGATAACTTACATTATCGTTTTAATTTAAAGAGTTTCGAAAATTTGGAAACTCGTAAATTGGTTAAGTTAATGATGTTAGGCTTCTATTGGGAATGTTTTATTTATCGTGTTGCGATCATACCATATTTAACTATTATATTGTTAAATGATTCGTAAGTATGAATTACATGTATATTCATAACGTACACTATTATATTGTAATTAAGTTAATACCTACGTAAACATTAAATGCCCAGTAAATGCCAGATCAACGATTACAATTACCGGCAACGACGCATGTTAACTACATCTCAATATCGAGGATTGTTGAAGTTACATTACCGGCAGTTACGTTGGTCGTGTTGGTTGCACGTGCGACTGCCGATCGGGAGGTACCAGGTGCGAATTCTATGTGGAACACTACAAAATTCTCCAATTAAGATTTTCTAGTAGTGATTCGGAGTCTGGACATGCGCCCGATGAATGTCAATAGGCTCATCACCTAATCCATAGTGGGACGTAAACTTAACTGGTGAAACGTGGGAGTGTTCTGCATTTCTCTGCCGACTTCTTCGGGAATTACAGGCGTGAAGTTACGTCTTACGTATAAAGTATACGTAAGTGTGCATTTAAAAATGAGAGCTTTAGGTAATCTAACCGAACTCAGGTGCTCAAACCCCCAACCCTCAAGGGGTTGCGTGCCCGTTTCGACAATCTATTATTTGCGAGATTCCTTATCCCCCTTTAGAGTTGAGCCTTATACTTCTGATGACGTTTTCACTTATACCGTCCCACTAAAATCCATCGACGCTTATGTGTTATCGGCCACTTTGAGGAACAGTGCCCTAGAGCGTCACCGACAACAGGTGGTCGGACGTGTTGCAACAACGCGGACCGGCCGCGGCCAAACATCGCGGCCCGAGGGACGGCCGCCGGAAGCGCTTCCCGCGCGGAGCGCACACACCGCTCGCTGCCACACACGCGATCCAAAGTTGCTCAAGTCGGGTCAATCCTAACAACACAACAGCATGCGTGATTCTAAAGCACGGCCGTCATTGGCGAAATCTACAACATCGAGCCTGTATTTCGTCGATGTAGGCAAAGCAATGGGGTAGTACATTCCCAAGTCTGAGGTGAGCCTGCTGCTATATAGAGGTCACAAACTTAGACTCTGAGCTACTACTAGAAGTTTTCCAATTAGAATACCCAACTAGAGGATCAAACCCCCTATAACTAGCAGCGTTTGTAAATATTCGGCCAACGAAGAATTTATTTTGTGCAACAATATAGCAGAAATATCAACAAAAAAAATCCATGTGTGAGGCCCCCATTCCAAGGGAAATATAACATGTTTGGTGAGAACGGAGAAAAGAAATACATACTGGTCTGTCGACTGTCCTTTCGCGAAAACAAACGTAATTTTATTTTAGTACAATAACTTTTTACACAGGATCTAACCGATTTTCCATCGGATTTTTGAAAAAAAAAATGTTATTGATGTATTTAGGATAAAAAACTATTTCTAACGGAAACTAACCGTAGTTATTATTTGATAACTTAAAATGAACAAAAACAATAGTTATAAGTAGATATCATGATAACATTCAGTGACATATAACAACATAGATACATTTCTGAACTTAACCGACCAGCCGAAATCATATCATTGCTGCCGCGCCTACTACGAATTACGAGCATAGATGTATTATAAGCGTAAAGTAGGCGAGCCAACATAAAGAAGTTCGCTTCGTCTACACAAAAGGAAAAAAACGAATTTTGGTTATAGAATGCTCCTTTTATTTATTTATTTAATTATTTACAAAATCCACAGCTTAATTTAATAACACGTATATAGCATTCAGCATAATCATAAAGCCAATAACGGGTTTACATTTTACATGTGTACATACTTGTATAAGGGAACAATCGTTAAGACGTGTGTATAGTTATATGTCTGCTTGTATGTATATACTGTTGTATGTCTTAAATTATGGTATCCGTCAGAAACTTTGCGCATCACTTGCCGAAGAAGCAAATCAGACACGATTAAAGTTTACCAAACACATGTTCTGTCTCTTTCTATCAACGTGACATTTTCAATTACACACGCGCTCATGGCTCGGTTATTCTTTGTATAATATGTCTATGTTTACGAGTACATAATATATGTCCAGCGTTTCAAATATGTTCCAATATGACTGTTTGGAGGATTTTTAATAAAATGTGATACTTGTGAGTATTATAGTTTTTTTATTAGAAATAGTTATCATAATTAAAATTATATGTAATTACATTGCGATATTAAATATCAATATGGTATATCAGATAACAATAACACTTTAACTCGAGCTTTCAATACTCGTAATTTATGTACTTGAACGGTTATAAGCGTTGTATACAGTGCCCTAGAGAGGGCAGAAATACTACCATGCATACGAAACTAAACGGAAAAATCGTTTTAGAATATCCACAAATTTGCAACAATTAGTTTTTAAATAGTGAGTTTTAAGTGTATCGTTTCACAACGAGACAGGTTATGGGTTCGCCCCCTTGTCCGCTCTTATAGGGATTTTGTAATTTAAGATGTTTAGTCATATTTCGGAGTCTGCATATGTGCCTGGCGCAAAACAATAATCTCATTACTTATTTCACGAGGGGCGTAAAAGTACCTGATGACACGTGCGAGTGTTTAGTGCATTTATCTGCCTACCCCTTTGGGAAGATACAGGCGTGATATTTTGTAGTCTTAAATAAAATGTGATAACGATGTATGCATCGGTCTGTCACTAGAAAAAAGTCACAAAAATTGATTTAAATACATAATATTATCATCACACTACACATCATGCCAAGCCCCTGAGGCGTAAGCGGAAAGCTTTGTCAAATATCTCTTATGTTCACTGTCCTGACATGATTCTTCTACAATCATTATTCTCTTCATTTAAAATGGATTCCATGGAGATAGTCCAAACACTAACAGACAGTGGTCCCTCGTCTCGTGACTCACGACACGATCGCCATGTTGCCTATTGGCAGCAGCGGGGGCGCGTGAGCCAGCGTTCGTATGACTGGGTTCACGAATAGCATTCCAAGAAACACGATTAGGAGGAAAATTGTACTGCAATATTTGTAATCGGCGCTCCATTGTTTAGGCACATTCAATTATTTACCGAGACGCGAGTGCATTCGAAATAGAAATGTTTATTTATAACGGCTAACTGGTGACTGTTGCTTGTTCTTCTGGCCGGCGATCTGACTGTCTGTTCGTCTGTATAAGTATGGCGTACACTGAAGAGCAGCTTTGATTTTTTTGACCAACATATATATTATGCAATAGGCAAGAATACAGGCAAACATGACCGAAAATTGTCTGATCGGGATATGCTTAGATATATAAAATATCATTCGATACGTTTTCAACTGTTACTATCAAAGCTGCTTTTGTATTTTACCATGAGATTGACGTTGTAATTGGCTATTTTTGTGAATCGTCAAAACTACGAATTTGTTTCGTGGCAAGTTTTCTGAATCTAAATAGTCGATGATTTTAGAAGTGTCCATCTTCTAAACTACGAGTATACTCACTGTCTAAATTTGTAGTAACGCAGAAAAAATATAATCATAACGAATATAGGAATGCTATTCATCTCAAAGTTATTCCATTTGTCCCTCCCGCAGGAAACGTTCGCCAGTCTCATTCAGATCTGAACGGCACAAAGGAGCCGGAACAGGCTCCTTTGACGATCAATCAGGGATCAAAAGGTATATGCATCACGAAACAGAATACTATATATAATGATGTAAGTAATTATGAATATGAGAAATATAACATAATAATAATACTCCATTTTTTCCTCAGTTTTAAGGGTGAGCATATTGCCACATATCGGGCACATATAAATTTCTCACTACTACTGGGAATTTCACATGTATGTGGAAATAAGTATGGCTCTTCAACTATAATAGCACTGGCAATGCGTCGAGAGCCGATAGCATTATAAATAGGATCCTTGCAATGATGAATAACACCATTTTTTTTTACACGTGTTTAGCTTCTCGAGTGCCATATATCATTCGAGTGCATACTGAATGTAGACAATGCTTAAACACACCTACTTGATTTAAGTCTTTAACCATATAAACAACTTACTGAAACAGTACGATAGTGTAACAATGAGTGACGTCACAAGCATGGAGGACATTATTTTGTGCAGGCGGCTTACATAATACTTTATTCTACACGTGTCTCCCCGATCTGCGTGTACATACAGTCCTATACAATACTTGTTAAACGATTTTTGTTTTTCTTAACGCCAGGTCCCTTACGGGGCGGACGGAGAGCACCGGAGCCAAAAATCTCTATTCACGCAGACCCGACGGGCTCCTTCTGCATGCATCGCTCTCTTCATATACGCAAGACGGTTTCCGGAAACTTGTGACTCATCCCCTCATCAGTCGGTATCCGACCCATGTGTCCGCGATAGGTGTCGCGACTTGGTCATCATTTGCACCCATCTACAGTCGTGTTGTATATATCCTCTGTTATAGTTTGTTCAATTTGGTTCAAGTTACAATATTTCAATTATTTAATTTTTATTTATATACAAACGCATTTTCTCCTTCGACTAGTTTAGGCGTACCTTTTGCCCTTTTTTAACTTCCAGTTCAACTTTGGTTTTAGGTGAAAAAAAAATTTTTTACAAAATCTAGTTCAACGCTCAACTCAATTAGAGAAAATCAGTATCGGGACCGCACGGAGCACGGCATGTGACCACGTGACGTCGCGACACGCTCCCCGCGCGCGGCGGGCCGCGCCGCCGCCGCGTTCGATCATTCAATTAATTCACCCACAACGTGACGTCCTATTCGCTCGACAGCGAGTCTAGTACATTTGTGTGCGCTAGGAGCGAATTATTGCAAGTCATACAACTAACAGTCGCCTAATGTCTTATCAAATAGACCGGTACGGGAGGCAGAGCAGATTTTGATTGTAATCAAAATATATCTTTAGCACATTTTAAAAAAGTATTTTTTAATTTCAGTTGTTTAGTGAAGACGCTCGAGCATCCGTTTGCCATAATTAAAACGTAAAAATATAATTTACGGAATTGTGCAAAATTTTAATTTTTAATGAGATAAAAATATGATATGTTGTCTAAGATGGTTAATTTTAATGGCTCTTGGTAGTCCTTTATACTTTGATAAAGCAATACATACCCTCAGCGGGATTTGAGACCGCGTCGTGTACCAGAGACGCCAAGCAGCCGGATAAGCCTGTAATCACAGTCTGGTATTACTTACTGTTTAACATAAGACAAATTTATTAAATATATAATACGTATGTACTAGCAATGTGATTGGACAAGTTGATGTTTTGCTCAGAAATATTTACTTCAATAAACATGATGAGGATTTATTTATTTATTGACGTGTTTCAGTATATATTTGTTTTTAAAAGATATTTTTTATTAAATTATAAACTACTTTATTTTATTATAATATAAACGAATAGTTACAAAAGTTATGAAGTTAAGTAAGGAGGCTTTAAAATGAAATTCTAGTGGTTGTCCGATTTAAAAAAAAGAAATTTGGTCAATTTTTTTTTAATAAAAAACATAAAAACATGTTCGTAAAATGTTTGAATTAACAGACATCAAAAGCATGACAAAATGAACTACAATAGCAGAGCGTGGTTTCGATCCACGGACCTCTGGGTTATGGGCCCAGCACGCTTCCACTGCGCCACTCTGCTCTTGAACGTAGCGACGAAACTTTCCATACGTTGTGTCCATTTCTATAACATTTCACAACTTTAACTCCTAATATTACAAATATTTGACGTAATATTTTTACTGTAGAACAATTTCAATGCAAAACGAAGTAAATAAATTATTTCATTCATATATTCTTTCTAAATGGAGAAAAACCGACACTCTGATTATTCGTTCATAACATAAGAAGATACATGTACTATTGACTAGTCAAGTAGTAATCGAAATTCAATTTGTAATTCATTAAATTTGTAATTTGAAAACTGTTCGTTACTGAATGACTACACACCGCTAGGTCTGGCATTGACAGTGCGAATGTACATGCGGAAAAGAAATTTAATTTAAGGTGTTTGTTCTACATACAAATTACATATGAATTTTATGAACATTAATTACCAGATCTTACGCACTTCTGTGGTCTCATTATTATTTAAAAAGTGTAAAAAGATTTACGTATATAGATATATAAAAACGTATTTATAAAGGGACTGCCTCGTTGGTAACAAGAGCGATTACTGATCCAAGCGTTCGAAGTTTGATCTTTAGATAGGTAGGATATTGGTAGATTTTTCTAATTTAAAACTCCAAGTAGTGGCTGGGCGTCTGGCTGTGTGCTCGTAGTATAGTAACAGGCTCACCGTTATCCCCAGCGTGAGGTGACACCCCAGGTGAATCTTGAGAGTGTATTAAACTTCTCTGCTTATGTGTTCGGTGAATATGTACAAACGCAATGTTATTATATTTTTCAAGAATAATTCATCTAAAATGGCGATGTGAGACACGGGAGTCTATTTAATAGTTTGTTTCAGTTAATTAAAACAGCAACGTTGCTATCTAACTAGACAATCAATAGTATACAATATATTGGAATACATACCTACATATAAAGAACATGGAATTTTTAATAATTGTTTTCAGTAACTTCCGATTAAAAGCATCTAGCCAGTGTGAAGCATTCACAATCTTACATGATATTTTTCCTAACTCGTAGATTATTGGATCGGAATTCTCAATTTTTAGATTAGTCGATGGCGATTGTGAACGATAAATTCCTTTAATGGTAACTTTTTAATGTTATATTTATTGTCGACAATTCTTAATATCTGGAGTATGTCGATGTCATATAGCAATTTCTAGAATGTTCGATGCCAATTTGTAACTTAGTGTGTGTCGTGTACCGAATGTACTGTGATATTTACCGTGTGTGATGTGTTCGTGGCGATGCCTGGTGAGGTGGCCGAGCGTGTGCTTGCTTTGCTCGTATGTAGCAAAGAAGCACGCGTGGGCTGGGCCCGCGCCCATCACCACCGCCGACATGCCGCGGATCGGCCTGAGAAAAGAAATCAGAAATTGAATAAAGATGAATCAATCATGTGTTAACATCAATTTTTTTTATAGTTTTTGAGCACTTCATATAACTATTGTTTTGACGGTTACCTACTTTATACAATAGCAACAAAATTTGCTATTCGATATCAACCCTTCTATCGTTCCACTGTTGGAACATGGGTCTCCTTTCAGAATGAGAGGATTAACGCCATAATCTGCCACGCGGGTTAAGTGCGTGTTGGAAGACTTCACAAACCTTAGAGAACATTTTTTTTAGAACTGCAGGGTCGGTTTTCTCTCGATGTTTTCCTTCACCGTAATAGCAAGTGATATTTAAACTTAAAGTGCACATTTTTAAAAGGTGCGCGCTTCGGGATTGTCTCTAAGAGGGATTTGAACCCGATCTCCCCGAGTCAGAGGTCGAATTTCAAATCACTAGACTATAACAAGAAAAATCGCCGCATAAAATTAAAGAGGTTTTTGTCTGCAAATTAAAAAGGATTAGCTTCAGGCACTGGTATAAAATCTAAATTGTTTTTATAACAATTTGTGTTTCGATCGATAGAGAGAGGTTGCCGGTCTACATGTTGCCCATCGTGTAAGTGCTCAACAGCAGCAACGCATTTAGTCTGACTAGGACAGATGTTGATGACATGCGTGCCAACATGTTACCACTGACCGGGGTAAATGATACTTACATTCCCTATGTTGCAGTCGAACATCAATTATATAATATTCAGCTTGTTGTTGACAATTTACTATCTATAGTAAGTAACATTGACAGTGCCATTTCAGCAGTCCTATTCGAGGTCGATTATATAACATGATTATAGGTGCGCAATGGCCATTTATAATGGCTTTGCTCGTTTCCTACTCTTGTCACAATAAAATGAGTTTTTTTTTAATTTTTGACCTTTCAGAACTCTCTGGCCTTTGATTTTGTTTCCTCGCTCAACAATAATCATAAAGCAAACCAATAATGTATAAAACGAGATTCAATGTTCATTTCGAAATTCACAAAATAATATATTATATATAATATATCGGTAACTTATGTAAGGGTGAACGATCAATTTCCAAGATTTACATTATTTCCACCAAAGTTCACAAGTTCAAGACCAAAGTGGTTACAATGGTTTCGCTGTGAATTCTGTCACGCGAACGTAAACATTCAATAGGTCAATCAATAAATGTTTCCTAATGACTTCCATTTATAAAATATGCATGTCGTTCAATTTCTTGTATTTCTAGACTTCATCGGCATTTGAGTGTAATGTCAAAAACAGTACTTTTAAGTTTCAATTTTTAAATTTCTTTGAGTAAACTGCACCATGATTATTTTAAGGAATCATCTTAAATATGAACTTCTAATCCCTTCGTTGTACTCTTTGTTTTTTTTTAGAGTAGCCAGTAATTGTGTCTTGCTAACGCTTCTGTGAGAGGAAGAAAAGAGACTGACAAACATACTTCCGATAGAGACGATCGCTTTATTGTTCTGCGTCCGTATCAATACGCCCCGGAAGGAAGAAGTACCTGTCGATACTTATGTAAGAGATTTTTTGGAAGACAACGTGGTATTATTTGGTTGTTTTATTAGTTACGATATATGTGTGATGTAATATCATAGAATAAAATGATGACTCAATTTTAGTTCTTGTTCAAATAAAATAAAAACGTTTCTTCACGCCTGTAGTCCTCGAAGAGTAGGCAGAGGAATGTAGGACACATTCACGTATCATCAGTAACGTTTACGTCCCACTATGGAATAGATGGTGAGTGGTGGTTCAAATAAAATCAACTTCACTCTTTTAAATGTGGTAGTAAATATGTTGCATCCTACAAGGAGAAAAGCAATCCACAATCATAAATTGTATAATTTCCAACATTACGCGCAGGGAATAAGGTTCAATCGGGGGCTGGCAGTTGCGCCTGCTAAAAGTCGTAATACGGCCACGTGGCGAGCCGCGAGCCGCGCGCGGTCAAGGTCATGCGGCAGGCGGCAATGGAGGATCGATACGAGTTTACGGGTCCTACGCGAATGCCGGAGAATTTTCGGTGACCTTGAAGATTCCTACCGGGAAACAAAAACGATGACAACCAACTACTTCGTTGTTTTGAGAACTTTTTAAACGGTTGATTTCGATAATTTATATGACATCATATGATATAAGACATCGGCATCAAGAACACTAATATATTAATGTTAATGCTTCTCGCGTGCACAAAACTAGGTTTAGTGGTACGCCGATCCGCATCAATGTCTCAAAAGATCGGAGCATTCGATCCAAGTGATTTTCGGATCGATTCAAAGACATTATTCGATTCTCTAGTAGGTAGACCAATCCTATAGAGCATGCGCGGCATGTATGCGCGGCATGTATGTTTATATAATAAAGTTAAACACCTTAACGTCAATCCATGCATCGAATATGTTTTGATTTGGAACCCTTAAGTCACCAAAAAAGTGCCTATAGATACAGCATTATCTGAAACTTAAACTTTTTTTACAGTACTAACATGTTACGTAAGCAAACTGGTTTAGTTTCGACAGTTGGCTTTAAGCAGCGGACGGAGGTAAATTTTTGAAAATTGATACAGACTAACTCAAAGAATCGGATCTGCAACATTGCGATCCTAGAAAACAGATTAAATATAAATATCCCAAAAATCCATCTTTCAACAGACTATCTCAAATTTCTTCCCATCAGAAAACACTATGACGCAGCCAAGCAATCGAATAACGTAACGTCATTTACACCGTATACCCATGCCTAACCGAATCACCTTAATTTGACCTCCGGCGTCTTTTTTGTATAATAGTATGCTGTTGAAATATTTATAACGGAATACGATTCTTATATTCGTCTTCGGCCAACTCCATACGATTGTACCCTCGCTATTGCAGATCGCAACCGGCGTGTAGCCGTTATAACGTTAGCCTTTCGATGAAGCCGCTGGAGAAGATTTTCTACAATAGGCAACGTTGCACCTGGTCAAATGCCTATTCCACAGGGACATATAACATAACTGGTCAATCGTAACAGTAATTGTACACTAGTATACTACTCCGTGGAGAAAATATGGGCGTAATGTTATGCTCAGTTGAAAGTCTTCAAGTTTCTACCTAGAACATGTTTTAGGGTGGAACGACTGCGCAGTTTTTGCATTTGTTGGATAATAGCCTAAGGTAGGTATTGGTTACGCGAACGGAGGCTTTTGCTTATTAGACTTAACCAATCGTTCAGCGTGCCGTTGGACATCTGAACTGAGTCTATTTATGAGTCAACTCCTGTTACTCGTCCGACGATATATAAGCTTGCAAATTAGGTGTGGCTGCGCGGAATAAAGAAATCGTATTTCTGGGGTAACATCCGGAACATATTGTTGGCGCTGTCGGAGCCGCGCCTCGGTGCGGAAAGTAATACTCATACCTACCAACATTAGATATGAGATATATAGTCTTTTACTGGGAGATTTATATCAATAGCTGGCCTGACTTATGCTTACTGCAGTTACGTGCGAGCGTTTAACCCATGATGTATCATTTTATACGATTGTCCAGTATTATTCCGGGATGATCAAAAATTAAAATAACACATTTTCTCTTCTTAATGAATACTTGTTTAATAAACATAAATACAAACAGTTTAACATTCTCGATTGTATTATTTTCATTAGTTCCGAATAGCACGAGTACACCAATGGCACGGTGTCATTATATCAATTAACCGCATTAAAAAAACATCAGCATGAAACAGTGCGACGGCGACCCGCCCAGTTATTCCGCAAGTTGGTTGTAGCGCGACGACAGAGCGCCGGTCCACCGGAGCCAACGAGCCGTGTAATACATAATAATTATAATGAACACGTAGTTGCAGCTATTAGCAGCGAGTGGCACAATAAAAGAGCGCGATAAGTTATCGCGCAGACGCCGCGCCACACCAGCTGATAGTGTACGTACGCGGTCCGTGCGCACTACCGTCCTTACTTGTGCGACTCCTCACACAATGTAATGAGGGATCCAAATTGTGACTTATTTAGAATAATGTAATTCATAAGGTTCATTATGTAATCTTTGACTGAACTAAGTTGAAGAAGTCCTTGCTGAGACCCATTTTAAAATTCCACACACACATCCACATGTCATGGAAAGTGTCGCTAATAAAACACTCAAGTGTACAGAAGCACAGTGAGCGTAAACCCCAAATATCACGGCCAGGCGCGAGTATAAAACTAGCTAAAGATGACTACTGCAACAATATGCAAACAACAAATATTTGCACATAATTTCACACCGGCTTCGCACAATCTTTTACATAAATTAATTCAATGTTGTAATTGTACACAAACACATATGTACATACATTACAGTCTCGCCGGGCCGTCGGAAACTTTCCACGTGTGTTTCATATCACATCAATAATTGAATACACAGTACGGTGCCAGTGCGCCGGTCTATTGTTATTTACCCGCGTAGTAACAGTTCATAAGTATATGACTAGCAAGTGTTTGTTCAATAATATAATATGTACATGTATGTAGTA
>DWEI01000401.1:0-22501 GCA_018245875.1 Mysoria ambigua
ACCCTCCATAATTTTCAAATTAGAAAATTTTCTGCTAAAAAATTTAATTAGAATTCTGATAGTGGTTTGGAGTCTGCATATGTGCCCGATGCATGGCAATAGGCTCACCACCTATTATATAGTGGGACGTAAAAGTAACCGGTGAAACGTGGGAGTATTTTGCATTCTTCTGCCTACCTCTTCGGGGATTACAAGCGTGAAGTTACGTACATACATATGTATACGTATAAACTGCATATAACTTATTTATAAAGTAATTACCCATTTTTAAATGAAAAAGAACCTTCGCTGAACTTGTTCAAAAAAATAATAACTTTAATAATATACCGTACAAATACATAAAAATGATTGAAAAACCTGATCTATATTCGGCCAAACTTTCTAAAAGCTCAGACTAAGTCTTAAACAATTTTAATATAAAATGGACTAAACGCTATACTACTTATTTATTGAAGGTCTCTTTTGAAGTATCTCAATAACCGGGTATTTCATACAATAGTAATCACTCATAATATATATATTTTACCTTTCGACATTTTAACTATAAACGCTAAGTCCAGTTTCACTATTTTTTGTATATGTTAATATAATAAATATTCATAGTTACATAGGTATATCTGAGTACAATCCGTCTGAATGTAATCAGGTTTTAATTTATATTTTATTACATAATGAATGGTTGTTTCAATACACAATATATTGTGATAAATCATGTCAGCGATAAAACATTCTCCAAATGTGTATGTGCGTGTGTTTGATACGATTGTATTCAGCATGATGATTATCAAAATCTACTTAGTGCACTTGAAATAAGAGTATGTTTAAGTATTGTAATTAAGTAATATGTACTGATATTAAAATTTTAATTCGATATCAACACCCGCCCATACACATCTTGGACTAAACACACTCGTTGTCTTCGTACATAGTTAATGTTCTGTTTGTATTTAATTAGACCATCTCGTTTCCCGTGATTGATCGTCACTACACATATTTATTTCGTTGTAAGATAAGATTGATTGCACTTCGATCTGTTATCCTTTTAATGTAATTTTAACTCTATTCCTCAATGCAAAAAGGAATCATTATTGCTTGCATATTTTTCAAATAAATTGGACAATATTATTTATGTAAACATTCGTTTTTTTTAATTTGTTGTTGTTAAAAAGATAAGGCATTAAATATTGATGTATTTTTACCGGACAACTTGAATGATAGCGGTTTTGCGGAAAGATCCTTCTAATATTTTATATACGTAAAGTATTATGTATCTGACGCCTGAAATAGTATTTTGTTATATTTAAACAGTTTCAATAAATTAAACAACAGATTCGCTAAAACTGATACAATAAACATTTATTGACGAGACAGAATACTCACCTTCATCCTAAAAGTCCTCGCGCGTATAAAAGTCCTTAAGACTATCCTAAACAGGCCAAATCATCCCTACGATTTACAAGCACCGTGAAAATCTCTATATACGAAACACCATAAAACATCTAGGTACATTTATATTTCCCGACCTAACCCACAAATCGCCACACTTTCGCCGAGATTTAAATCCTCCAATATGAACATTCTAAATGATATACATGTAAATGAGTCCTCACAAAATCACACGGATAAAATCAAGGATACACTTCCATAAGCCGCGTATTTACGACATTAATACCGCAATAGCAATCACCCTGTATTCATATCTTAACATCGCGGTCATCTTTTAGTGCAGTGCATTTGCATAGACGCGTATAATCCCACCAATCTGACCAGTCGCTTCTGAATCCAAGTTATTGTGAACTGTGTTGCGTTAGCAGCGTGGAGTATTCCGCAGCCGATAGAGCGTTTCGTCCAGGGTTCGTCTGTGGTCACAACATGTTTCAATTTAGCAGTGATTCTTAACCTACCTACTTCTGCTAGGCCGACTTCCAGTTGTATTTAAGGTGCTATTAAATTTATTGGCCTACGAATTTGAACCGATTATAAATGTAGGATTATAGATGTAATTGATTCCCCATCTCCTTACGCGGTATGGGGATTATCGGCATAACGCCTAAGGGAGGCCTACGTATGTGCAACAATAGAGTTGATTATATACACTTATCAACGCTAACTAGATCTATCCGTGAGAGAACACTAAGTACGCTTTATTGACGATAAGACATAAAACAGTCAGTTTTCTCGTAGTAAATACGAAATATCTTTTAAATGTCATAAACAGGTGAGCTCCGACGAACAGACAATATTCATACCTTTTCATATATGCCGGGCGTCTTTAATATAAATTTAAAGTTAAACATACGCAATTTAATATATTATAGAAATGAAAATTACTTTTACGACGCAATATTATTATATTATGGTATTTGTGTTACAGCATGTTCCATAATGTTGGTCTAATAATAATTTACACTGAAATCTATGGTTTCAAGCCAGTTCACCGGCGGGAAGACTGTCGCTCGCCTTTTTTTTGTTTGTGGCATATTTTTTTCAATTGAATTCTGCCACGTTGCAAAAACTCCATAGGTTAGACTAAATGGGGCTGTTTGTCTATAAAAACAAACTCCTCTATTTAGGAAGTAATGGATTGAAAAAACTGATGATAGTAGTGAAAATATATTATTTTACGAAGACAGTAACGTATTTGTAGAGTTCTTATTAATTATTCTTAACAATCTTATAACGAGAGTTATCTATATACTAATAAAAACATGAAATAAACACAATACTATTAACTAAGCAACAGCATGATGAGCGCACGCATGAATATACATCCATATATACATACACACATACACACATCCATACATGCATGCATGCATACATACACACATACTTCCATACATACGCATCCTACTCCAGCACGCTCGTCCCATAATAAACGCGGCACGATAAATCGTCGCAACAATCGTCGGAAGCCGCGAGCGATGGCGAATAAATTTAGCGATTCGATTACCGCTATCGCTGTATCGCCATCGAATGGAACAGATAGTACAGTTCCTACGATGCCTCCGTGGCTAATGTCGTACGCTCGTCCAACGCTGACTACGCGTGAGTGTGAGCCGACTCTACATTTAGTTGCTGAGTTATGCAAGTTGTTATGTTTTATGATAAGGCTTACGGATATTTTAAAGATATTGATCGTATCGTTGGTCGAGTAGCTGAGAGCGCGGCTTTCGCATTAAGAGGTCCTAGGTTCAAGTTTCGGTAGTAAGTTGTATCGAATTTTTCTAACAAGAATTTCTTGTTAAAATTTCTAGTAGCAGCCTGGAGTCTAAATTTGAACCTGGTGTAGCATAACGAGTGAAACGTGACGGTGTGCTACGCTCCCCTGCCTACCTCTTTAAAGACTACAGGCGCGATATTACGTTTTTATGGATATATAGATCGAATACAGTTATCTTGACAATACAGGACTGACTCGGAACAATGTTTGCACTATTATTATAATCAACTGAAAACGATCCCGTCTTTATGCTTCACCTAAACCGCTCTATGGCACCCACTCAAGAACAGTTATTTTAATTTTAATTACAGAACTGGTGCAATTCCCGCACAAACATTTCCTCTAACAATGCTTTAACTTTCAACTTTTTCCACTAACGTAGAAATTTCGCGATATCCAGTGAATATCAATTGAGCAACATCCGGTACATCACAGCATTGAGGTACGAATACCAATGGCTGGTTATTTAAATACAATTATACAAATAATCAAAACGACAATCAGTATTTTTTTAATGTTAAAAAATAAACTGGCTGACTGCCTCGTTGGTCGTGTTGGTTCCAAGTACGATCGGGATGTCCAGAGATCGATTTCCGGGTCTAAAACAGCAAAATCGTAGTGGTTTGGAATCTGGATATGTATCCGATGCTTGGCAATAGGCTCACCAGCTATTTCACAGTGGGACGCAAACGCAACCGGTGAAACGTGAGTGCTCTGTATACCTCTGCCTATCTCTTCGAGGATTACAGGCGTGAAGTTACGTTATAAAGTAAACAAAATTAGTTAACACATGTTTCATTCATCATCAGAAATCCGCTTATAGTTGGCTGCTTGGACGGAGCTCTAGACGCAGAATGTGAGACTCCCTTGTCTTCTGCACGAACGGTCTAACATATGTATGCCCCTGATAAGTTCTTCGTTATTCGCGCTATTCCGAAAAAAAATGATACCCGAGTAAAACTGGAACGTAATTCAATCAGAATTATTAGGTTTAAATAATAATATGTTATAATAAAATTGATGTCTTTATTTAATTATTGAGCTATGTTTTTTAGTTAACAAATAGATTCGGGTTAACATCAATAATGATGTACCGTTTAAGTTGTAAATTTCATATCACATGTATTACTATAAAACGAAAAAATCCCCTTCCTGGTCATTGTATCAATTACTAGACTTAAGCGTACCCTAATGCGTGTAATCGCATCCAATTAACGAATTGCAAGTGACAATGTTATCAAAATAAATCTGAAATTTATGTCAGTACATTCTAAACATGTCAGCTACTAAACTACAGTAACATATGTATAAGTTTCAATAATTTAGTGTCCGTTAGAATTAAGCTTATGGTAGCCCCGCCCTTATACGATCATGAAAACGAATATTAAACAGGATAACATTAAAGTTCTCGAGACGCATCTAATAAATAACATCTTTATCAATATAATGAAAATGATTTTACGCTACGCCCCAAATCCGCGCCTTGCATTTTAATCTTAAATCAAACGATAAACTTAGAATATAAAATTAAATTATATTTAAGAGATAAATGTCGCCACTTAAGTACGCCGTTTGAGCGTCCAACATTGGTTTGAAACATTAAGAATTATCTTTAATTCTGATAACACATATAGACAAATACGTAAAATATAAAATATGTATTTGAAAGCTATTTATCGGTACTAAAAAACAGACTAACGTGTATGTCTCAAAGCATCTTATTTTATTTATTAAGTCTACCATCAATTGTTAAAATATTCACATGCAATTGATTTTTACATACTATACTTACAAACTAATTGCACAATCAGTTAAAGATAAACACTGCATGCACATTTTAACAAGCCACAATTACTGTTGTCGTTCTGTACTTAACACAACTATATTTACTAGTACATTTTATGTTTTAAGTGTTAATGACACATTCATTAATACAATTTTGAATTTTTGATATTACATATAGTATTTATGTATCAGTTTAGAAATTTATTAAGTAAGAGTCTTGTCACGTAATGCGTTTCGATGTAATAGAATTTAAATGCTCAGTCTTAATTTTTTGTGTAAGATATGTCGAAGGCTGGACAGAACATTTAATTGCATCTCGGATATATTACTTACGTTCGGGCGTTTACACTTCACAAGTAATAATAATTATTGATATAGATACGTACCTGTAACTTATACAATACTAATTGGAAAAATACTTTATTTCTTTATATAATTTATGAGAAACGAGCAAATTTCATAATTTATTTACGTGATAATTTTGTAAAATTTCTTATTCGCTTTCACTTATATAAGGTAAAGAATATATTTTGGGTAAATTTATTAGGTACGCTAATAGACGCTAATAGGTACGCTAATAGATGTGTACTTTTATAACGTACAACTAACAAATTAAACGCATCATCGTTAATAGCATAACAACATAAACATGCCCTTAAGTGTGGAACTGAGCTCTGTAACTCAAAATCGAGCGATAAGCTTCGAATACAACTCGCATACCAGTACACGCGTTTCGCAATTACATTTACACGGAACTCTATACTTTATCGCTCGATTATAAGGTCTAGAATACCTTGCACTGTTATAAAGAATGGTATCAGAGTGCGAGGGATTGTAAAATCGCCTTTTTATACTCGGAGCATATGTTATTGCGTCCGCATTGAAAACGCATTGGTGGGCCGGGACCGGTTCGTATTATACCCACCGCGTGCTCGATACGGATAGCATAAAAAATATTTTATTTTAAAAACTTTTACTTTTATTATCGTTTTATATCGTCATGTCAAGTGTATTAAGGCTCGTGCTGAAACATCAAATACTACGTATCTTTATATTTACGGGTCTAATATTTTTCTTTTATATTCACTTCTGTGTTCAAACGGGAACATTTTTTGCGTAAATGAAATGTAAATGCAGAGAATGAAGTTTACATACGAGTCAAAAGAAAAACGTCCCAATAAGGCTTATCTGGCAATATTATGGCGTAATAAATTAAAAAGAGATTCGTAAACGAAATATATGAATGCTTATGCTTACTCTACTAATTATTACAATAATTATATTAACAATTCCGTTTTCATTAACAGGTAATAGAAAATATTTTTTTTGTATTATTATTTTTTAAATTATTTTTTTATGCAAACTATACCCAAACACAGATATCAAAAGGTACATCCGCTAAAACAAAACGAAACCTTCAAGGTCGCTGACCCGAACACCGAATAATCGCCAACTCGATAATTATCATCGCGCCGTTTATCACATCTTCATTTATCAGCATGTGAATTTTGTTGGCAAAATTGATACATGGCACCCTTAACGTCGTGTTGTATTTGAGTGGCTGTGTAATTTTCGATATTGATATTTGAATACAAAAATATTTATATACAGTAAAACTACTTTTTTTAACTTTATTGAGAACTATAGTTTTGTAATAGTTGCATTATATTTATATAAAGCTAAGGCTGATTCTCCTTATCGTTCGAATTTACAATAAGTTTATGGCCGTACATTTATATCTTCCTTAGTTTAAAATAATCTACCTCTCCAATGGTTAGTAAGTCCTACTGTTGCCTAGGTTTGGTTCGATTTTCACTTAGTGCAAATCTTAGCGTTATGTGAACAATTTTTGCAGTATCTCGGAATAGGTACAGTTATGTACATGTAACTTGATAGATAACGTTTTTTGAACTTCATTTATAAATTTAATCAGCTGATTATTAAACAGAGCGTTCTTCTCTCCTTTTTATTATTTGTTAAAAACACCACGATTAATATAGTTTAATTAAAAATAATTTTGCATTCGATGTCCTTAAGGTAAATACTAGGTAAACAAAAAATGTTTAAAATCCTCGACGACAGCGCTAAAATCAACTATTCTCCTGTTCACTTGTACGGTCAGAGATTATGCACCATGTAAGGCCAGCAAACAAATTATGTACTGCCGACGTCGCACAGCGGAGGTGCACGGGAATTAATGAAAAGTTATTCTATTGTACACAAATTCTCACGTCTACGGCTGTCATTTCATCACTCAACAGGATTGTAGGCTGAGACTCTATCAGACCGAATGTCGGTCGGCGAGCAAGCGCGAATCATTATAGAATTCGTTTCATTAACGAAGCAGTTTGAATATAAACCAGTAAAATATATATTGCGCTTAAGCTATTAAAAAGTTTTGCTCCACTTAGAGTAGAGAAGTTCAGATTTTATTAACGATTTCTACGTGTTCAAGCACCGTCTAAATGGATATCTAGCTAATGCGAAAGTTAAAACAGAGGTATTAACTCAAAAAACAAATTTACGTTTTCATTTAAGCTAGAATAAGTTTATATTTATGCCTAAATTTATAAAAAAAACCTTCGTAATAAGAAAAACGTTGTTCTTGTAAACCTCGAAACGGTAGGCAGAGGAGTGTAATACACTCTCAAGTTTAACTTGTGAAGTGCACTTGCCATCATTTAACATGTCGCACTAAACCTATTACCATACATCGACCATATATCCAGCCTTCGAGCCACTATATGACATGTTATCTTGAAATTCTAGTTAAAAAAAATGGAACCAGGCGCGGAATTTGAATCCAGGAAGGAGCTTTCGATCGGCACTCGCGTTTGTAAACACTCGACCAAGGAGCCAGTCGAGAATCATCTGTTGAACATATAACCAAACTGAACTTAAATGATCACTATACATCTTTCTGGTCAATCTTGAAAATACTAATCTTGCTTTCCCTAACGCCCAGAGTATTTATAATGATTATATTTATAATAAGTGTAACTATTCGTACTCTCTGAAACGCACTATGAATCAGGCCATATATGTATACATGACTATCGGTGCTTACTAACAAAATTTCTCGAAATTCGAAGGCGAGGATTTTTAAGATCGAATTTTTGTAAATAAATTGCGATGCTTTTTGTATTCTATCATACTTTACATACATACATAAAAACTAGGCAATTTTGTATCGTGATAACGTTAAAACTTATTATATATAATTCTATTTAAAAAGTAAAACGCAACTAAATATGTTATCGATATAGTTACGAAAACACAATCAATGGTCTAAACGACAAAATTCGTGCTTCCCCTGCGGTTTTTGGGAGCGATCCTTTTGAGAGCGATACGTATGCGGGCGGAAATCTCATATACGAGTGAATACGGACTTGTGTAAACAATACGGCCAGGACTTTGTGATTCGGCAGATAAATGAATAAGTACAAATGCAGGGTCACGAATGCAAGCGGGTTTATTTTGGATCCGAAGTAAATTACCCGCGGTTAGTAGAAATATTGTTGGATTATATTGCAAAAATGCTATTGTCATATTCGGTTGTAGAGAGTTTGAATGGTGTGTTACGGTAAAATTATACGAAGATTCAAAGATCTACGCTTCCATATCACCTGAAAGTAAAATATTTATATTTTAGTTAAGTTTCATTTACTTATAGCACGTGCAGGATTAGATTTACTAGTATTTAAATAGCAAGCGTCAAGTTGACTGTAAAATATCATAGACACGTTGCGGAATTGAAAACCAAATTGCTCTCCATAAATGAATGTTAATAATAATAAATGTACATGAAATTGGAAGCCCATAAGTTACAACAAACTCCAACCATAAGGATAAAACAAAATGCGTTCACTGAAAGATAAAGAAACACCAAATTATTTTCCTTCCCATTCCATCGCACGGTCGGTCTGTAAGGGGCTTTAAACTTGATATTTTAACGAGCGTTGTTTTAAATTTATAATGTAAACTTTTGTATTCAACACTATGCACTCGCCAAATTCGCGGCAGCTACTGCATAAGAAGATAGAGGGAGTACAGGAACACCTTATATATGTACTTACGAGTAGGTATCTAAGGGAACATTGTGTTTTTCCGTTTTAATGTACCTTTCTTTAAATATAAAAACCTTTCAGTTTTATATTACGCTTTCAACACCAACCGAGTGTTCCAATTTGCACTGCGTGTTTGTTCTGCGTGGTGAAGGTTGACTTGAATTTGACGTTTTGAGGTGCGACTGAACACAGCGGTGAAACTCCGTAAGAGATGGTGATTGTGACAGGATGTGTGTAGATGAAGGTTATGGAATATCAGATATCTTCCAAGACCTCGCGTATTCCTTTTACGTTCATCATTTTCTTAGTCGTCCGACGCTTCTGCACATTTCGGAGACTCGATTATTCCATGCAAAAAGTTTCTTTCTTTTTAAATGGCGCCGATTCAAAGGTTTAATCCAATCCTTTGTCAGTTACGCTACTCGTACTGCGAATCAACACCTCATATAATCCGACGCAATAAAAACAAAAGGACCACCGCGCCATAAACAAAATCAAAGAACGTTTGCGCCTACAGCCCTGTGACTAGTGTGACCACGTTATGAAACTTTTAAAACGTCCCAAAATATTCGAGAAAAGGAAATTGAAAATTAAGAATAATTTATATTTATATAATATTAATCTCCGAAACGGAAGCAGAGGTTTGTAGTACCCATATTTTTCACCAGTTATCTATCATTTCACGTAATAGGAGAATTTCACGTAAGGTATGCTTATTTTTCAAACTCGAGGAATCGAATGTCATATTTCAATATTTGTCATATTGCCATATCATGAAACAATATACTGTTCTACGTTTAAATTATTTTTTTCTATATTTTTATTATTAACTGCCTGTACTGTTCTTTAACGAATAAACATTATTTTCTTTCATTTTCGTTTGTTTTTTTCTTTTTAAATACCGATCGTAAATATGATATTGTTTCTGTTAGTGTTCTTTCGGTGGTGTATTAACAGCATAAGATCACTACTTCAATCAACCGAAAAGATACGCAGAGGAATGTCAATCACTCACATGTTTCACCAGTTACGTGGTTTACGTATGTTTATGGAATATATTGTGAACCTATTCCCATACACCGGGTATATATCTAACTATTACCACGAGCAACTACTACTACTACGAGCTACTACTAGACTATTACTACTAGTCACTACTAGAAAATATAAATTAGAAAAATTTAATAGTGTCCGACCCGGTAATTGAACCCAGGATCTCCCGATCGACAGTCCCACTTACAACCAATACTGGCTCGTGGCTGGAAATCAAAATGCGTGCCACGCATATGACAATGTACTCACCATCTATACCACGGTGGGTCGTGAATGTAACTGGTATGACGAGGGAATCTACTATAATCCTCTCGCTACCTCTTCGGTGATTGCAGGTGTGGATAATATTTGTTTTTTTTTATCCTTCTTTATATTAAACTCATGCTTACCCGGCATTAGCGTACATGAAGCTCCGTACACGATCATTACCGCACTAAACAAATCACAGTATTATTTCATACTAGCATTTGCCCACGGTTTCGCCCACCTGATCTGGTAAATAGTGATAGTTTGTTTCCTTCAGCACCCTTAATAGACAATAAGAGATGTATTGATAATGTTTGTTAGAAAGTTTATTGACACTGTTGCGTACACTTATATATATTTCTTGTAAGTTCTTTTCAAGTAATTTTGTTATTCAATTTCCAGGTTTGGTTGCAACAAGATCGAAAGAATAACTAATTTCATGAATATTCTTTGACTTTATTATAAATTTTCTTTCTACTACTTATCACACCAAAAAATGAATTACAATACTTTCATACTATTTGAAAAAACTAAATATAGCAGTTATATTTATTGACTCCCAGAAAAGACCTGCATAAAATGGTAGGAAACGACGCTTACAAACAAATTGTTTTAAAATTTTTAGTCACTCTTTTCAATTAAATTCATAAAGCCTCGCTACCGAGAAATTCTCGGGAATTGAAGCTTTTTATAAATCAACTTATTCGTTACGGCCGCCGCATTGTCCTCGACTCGTGTGCAAAGCAAGAAAAAAACCAGAGATTTCCCAAAATCGAATACGTCAAAATATATTCCGGAGGCTTCCAACGGCGCAGACCTTGCTCCCGTCCTGTTATTCCACAGTTGTTCCAGTTACTCGATAGATTTTTGAGGTATTTTTTAAAAATATTCCCGATTTTTATTTTATTTACTGGCCCTTGGAATTCTTTTCATGAAATTGATGTTTTACTATCTATAAGTATAAATTTTAGTATTCCATGACAGTGATATAGCAGCTGCGGATTGAATCCAAGATTTCTTTTGTAAACTAAGAACAATGTTACTGACTTTCAATATACAGATGAAGTATTTCCATGAAGTATTTTATGCAACGAATTATCGAATTTCTTTAAACTAGACAAAAATATCTAACGCTAGAATTCCGAGCTCTATACCTTAATTCAAAGAGCCTTATTTTTTAATAAAAGCATCAGATAAACTAGTCAGAACTGGTCCCAGTGCGGCGGGCACGGGCAATGACGGCGGCGGAACAATGGCGGCGGCTATCGATGGCACTTGTCAAAAAATAAAAACGCACCGCGAGGAGCGATAAGGGCGAGGCTTTTTGGCTTATTTGCGCGGAGCGTCGGCGAAATTGGAATAGGGAGGTCCAGATTTGGTCGCGCGGATTTAGTGGTGAGAGGTGGAATTGACATGCATGTAACCGCCGAATGTATTCATATGGACAGGTCTCAAAACTTTAAATCCTAATTGCGTATATGAAAAACAAAGCGTTACATATCGTATGGATTATAATACTCTGTTACCATCGTTGCAATCATTACCATGGTATTAAAACGCAAGCAGCTGGTGACAGTTAATTTTAGGGCAAAAAACGTTTTAAACGAGAAGCTGCGATAGAATTTCCTCCTAAGCTTCCCGGAGTGTGAGACTAAATTATAAATAACTAAGCAATCATTTCTACCATAATACTTTAAGCGTTTTACTATCGAATGTAACAAAATTCTGTTACACTGCTATGATGCTTAAAAACAAATTCAAAATGTCAACCGGGTAAACAATAAAATTTCATAATAACTTTCAAGTGGGAGACGGACCATAACGTGATTATGTGAAATATACCAATTAATGATTACATTCTAAACGTTATGTCGGTACCTTTTATTTATTTCTCAGATAAAATTAGGGTACAATGATAATTTAGATGAAATAAATATCTATTAAAAACGCAAATAGCTTAAATTTAAGTCGTTTTACGTAACTTCACGCCTGTAATCCTCGAAGAGATAAGTTTCTTCCTTCTATCGTTCCACTGTTGGAATATGGGTCTTCTCTCAGAATGAGAGTATTAAGACAATAGTTTGCCACGGTGGCCCTGTGCGGGTTGGCAGACTTCACACATCTTAGAGAATATTTTTTATTTGAGTATTCAAGGCGTACAGGTTTTTTCACGATGTTTTCTTTCATCGTAATAGCAAGTGATATTTAAATTATAAACACACATTTTTAAGAGGTGAGCGTCAGGGATTTGAATCTGGTCACCCGGAGTGAGAGATCGAATTTTAAATCATTTAGCTATCACAGCGGTTTTATTTAAAAATATTACATGATGAGAAGCCTAAAATAATTGTATTACCTAATCAAGGTAATTACGAAGAAGAACAAAATAATAGTTTCAATGAAAATACTTCACACCTAAAGCTAAAAATACATCGATACATCCAATAAACAGAAATTTTATTGCGTGAAGCAAAATTATAAAATGATGCTACAAGTCTAGTTTCTGCTTAAAACAGAAGCAATGAAGTAGATATAGAGGCGGATACGGACAACAATGGGTCGTTGGAATTTAAAATTACGCGTGAACTTCAGGGTTGTGTGAGACTGCGGTATTAATGGCAAATAGTAAAGCCATTCAATAACAGTTCATTGTTCTATATATATTTACATGTAAAAAATAATTTCTCTAAGGTAATAAACCATGAAATATTTAAAGATTTTATAAAAATAAAAATGAAAAATTGTTCAGTGCACATTATTATTGAATAACTTGGCAGCGTAGAAAAGTAGAAAAACAGAATAAATATTATTTTAAAACGAATTGGAAAAGTTATAATCGCTTGGGATTAAAATATATTACGGTAGAACAAGATATACATACAATAAATTGATTTGGTCGCAATAAAATTGTCATTAAGGAATATAGTCATCTACATGTAAAATGTATACACGTCGAAGAACTACAACTATATAAACAAATGTATTTAATGAAGGGCTTACAACACAAACAAAGGGCTTTCGTTTGTGTTCGCTGAGAAACTGGGAACTAATTAATCTGATAATAATGATACACATAATCCGACTAATAAATTTGTTTCCTCTGTACATTTTCAATCAGTGCGAAATACGTCTTTAAATACGTAAAGCATGATTTGTGCTTGTGTCGTTTATTTGTTGTAAAATAATATAAGGTAGAGAGGAAACTCTATTAGGCGACCGCAACTGAATTAACTACAAATAACAATGTAATCGCAAGTGATACGCTTTCTATCAATTACAAAAATAATTGCTTAGCAAAAGAAGTCAACAGTTGCAGGCTTGTGTTTTGTTATAACGTTTACTGTCACTTTTGTTGTTCAAACAGTTTCCGACAACATAATTAAATTTGTACGAACACAGACCGATCTAATGAAACTGCTAATGATGATACAGTTAATCCGAATCCAATAAATAAACCTTCAAGCATGATACGTTGCCACACCATCACTCTTGTCTTTAATCTAGTAATTACTGAAATGGATGCTTTTTGAGTTCACGACACACCACCATTAATCACACGGAATCAGTGACGTGAAATCAATGAACTGAACTGAAGACTCGATTGTAATTGTATTGGATAATATATTGGTTTTTGCAGGCAATTAGGTATAGAACGGCATTTAAGCAGAAATTGATGTAAAAGTCTTGGATGATTGTTTACCTGAAACGTTTGCTGGAGGAATATATGCGGAAAGCAATATTTTTTATAACTAAACAGCAAAAACATTGGATAAAAGAAATAATAACCAATCAAAAGATAGAGGAGAATTAATAAAAATCGTGTGAGATTAAGGTCTTCAAAGCAATAATGAATTTAAAATATCTTTCTTAGTTCCTACCTAACCTTAATAATTATATTACTATCACAAATAAACTTCATATAGACCCTAACAAAGGTTAATTTCAATTCGCAAATATATATTTTCATTGTCTTAAGTATTTCATAATTTTCCTAGTCGAAATATAGTTCTAAATTCATATTTTTAACAATATTCCTTCGCGTGATCGATAGTTTCACTATGTAGTAGCATTGCTTCTGAATCGATACATTCAGCTTTATCGCTCGGCTTTAACAAATTCAACTTTACTCTCCTTATATTAAGTGCTATGCTAATTAATGACTTCGAGGCTCGAGGGGTTCCCAGTGACATCTCTATGGATGGAGTCTTCGCGATAATCGTCTTAAATACCTCGCAACCTATTCTCTTTTACAGGCAACTTATAGACAATTCATTAGTCATGATTGCAATCAAGGCGCGGATTATAATAAAAGTGAAGTTTGATAAATGGTTTGACGTTGCAATTTTACTTAAGGAATGGCTCGAGATAGTCGCTCTTGGTTAATGGTGGTCCTCTCGTTCTGGTAGCAATTGCTATTTATGAACGTAACACTGACGACGGTGTTTGTCTGACGGCAAACTAATGTCAGAACACTTTGTTATGAGTATCTTTTTACTGGGTAAAAAAATATATTTATGGAAGTATACCTTTATAAGTATGTACCTGGATACAAATTATCAGTCATATGGTTACCATAGCACAGGCCTTTCCTAGTTTGGTATCAGATAATATATGTGGAGATATCCCAAGATGTTTATTTATATTTATAACTGTGAGCGTTTCAAATTGCTTCTTCTGGCTGGAAATTGCCTACTGTGCTTTTCAATAAAATTTATCTCTGACAGTGGTATATAAAACTATGAAATAATACACAGCCCTAAATCTTCCACTTTATGTATGTACATACAATTGGTACTGGTTTAGTTGAATCGCTTGTTACGAAATGTCGCTACGCATAATGTGTGTGTCTGCCGCATGGCAACTTCCGAACACCATAACCGATTTACAAAACGTTTATTGTTTCTAATCTGAATAAGAAACAGAATTAACGATGCAAGTCTAATTGAAACAGGAGCAGAATCTTGTATTTCCTGAAACATCGGTTTCCAAATAATCTTTATGAAAATTGTTCTCTTCTTGGCTATTTATTATACATAATTAACGTTTTTTAAACATTCCTTTAATGTCGGTTTTAAAAGTAATAGTGCCGACCACTGACAATTCCAAATAATATACACGATTTTTCAATTTTGATAAAGAATTTGATCTCATTAAATTCCAAACCATAGCTATCACATATAACACTATCACACATAACTACATAATATGAGCTTACATATATAATCAAAATGCTGCTTAACTTGTTCAATTACTACGCCCGCATTTAATAAGATCGTTAACATGAAAATATGCATAATTAAAAAATTATCCAACGAAGAATCATGTCAATAATAATGAGCTTTATATATACCAAATATAAAGACGTTCATGTAACCCAATCTTTATTTTCGCTAAACCTGATTCATTCTTTTGAAACGCATGCGGGCGGCGCATCGCAACGGATGAGAAATGAACATAAGATATTCAAAGAACAGTATGATCTTAATGTCATTGTGAAGGGATGAAAATGAATAAAATATAAAATTTGAATTGACGGGTCTAGCTAGGTCTGATCCGTTAAGTACGGAAATCGACCACTGGTACAGGATTGGCGAAAATAATGTAACTTTTTTACATCGTGCATTTTTATACTTAGTACAAAGTTTTTTTTTATCTCGACTGTATTGTATACATAATTAAATTATCCGTTTGTACGTTTCTATTAAAGGAACAGAGTAATTTCAAAATATTTTTAAGGAAACTCTCTACAATACTTCACTATAATCTTTACTATACTCCGATTTACTATTAACAATACTATAATATAGTCTATAATACTTTAAAGTACTATTAAATTACTCCAAAGAACTGTCTAAATACACAAATTGTAAATGTACTTTCTACCATTACGCTTATTATTCCTCTAATGTGTTAAGCTTTCTTAAAACCTTAAAACCTTATAAACCTTCTTCTATTGTAATATAGCAATGCATATATTGAAGAGAGATTGGTTTAAAAGGCGGTCTCACCAAAAAAGTAAATGTTGTTCTATCAAAATAGATATTAGAATTCCGATATACCTATCCCCAAAATTTCCGTTTATTGCGGTCATTTTCAAACATATCCAGCCTTAAACGGTCTTAACTCAAAGGATTTTAACACGTAACCTCGCATTGGTTACCCGTTCAAATCCTTTGAACTCGCGCAGGTTACGCGTAATGTAAAATCCCGCCGTAAATAATAATTGCATTAAGTAATCCTGCTATTAATCCGACGTACTTCGAGTTCCGCCCACTGGTTACCATAAATATTAATAAATATCCATAGATAGCAGATCAAACAGCTAGGAACGCGGTCTATAACGCTTCCAGTTAATAACGTTAGATGTCCATTATGGCTACGATGCAGCTACCGTACAGAACACTCAATTTCATGAATGTTTATATTTTAAAATTTTCTCTTGTTTTCATTGTTATACATACGTATATAGTTTCGCACCAAATCCGTTGAGATATAAACAGAGAGCACAGAATGCCAAATATCTATATTTCATAATTACAATTTAGTATAATGATATTTATCTGACGATATATTTAATGCGTTTCAAACTTGTCACATTGTTCTAAATGTAGTCAATTATAAACAAACTAAAGTTGTAGACAGTTTCTTCCATAACTTTTTGTAACTACCGAAAATAAAATTATTATTAGTAATCAAATGTTTGAAATTATAACTTGAATTCTGTTATGTATGCATTCAAATTTTATTCTTATAAATATAAAATTAAATGTAAGATATGTGCCTAAGGATAAGAAAATAAATAGATCATAATAAATTCATTTCCGTTTAAAAAATATTTGAGAAAAATACCACAAGTAACTTTTACTTTAAAAACTCACATCAGCCGTTACTACATACAAATCTTAAGCAGCATAACTATATTTTTACAACGGTATTACTGCCATAAGTATATTAATAAATATTATAATTGAATTTCTATTTATATTAAATATATAGCAATTATATGGAAAAAAAATCGTTCACAGTATTTCAAAACGACGAGATCGCTCTATCGGTGTGTTACTCTGCGTCCACTAGTCACTTAAGTCGAGGTGAAACTCAAATAGAGCCGCTAATGTGTTTACTTTCAGTTTTAAAATACAGCGCATTAAGTAAACAAATATCTTAGCGCATAAAGCATTCCGGGGGGTAAGATCGCTTGACGTTATACATTCTTCAGGTTATTGTCGTGTCTCATAATTAATCGATGCTTGCATTTTTATTATGACAATTTTGGTGACCGATCGTATACTCAGGCCCTTCTATACCTGTTACATAATTTCTAAAAATCTATTATTATTATAATAGTTTGTATATCGAAGCACCAGCAGACGAATGACAGGAAACATGTCAGAATATTAAATTCTTCTATACAAGTAAAACCCATACATCCATTGTTATCGTGAAAAAATATTTTTTGAAACACAGTACTACAACGGACACAAGTAATAATTATATTATGCATGTCTGTTACTAACTGATGGTTATAATCTTATTCATATCCTGTTCAATATCGATGAAACATAGCGATTGGCGATACGGCCCGCTTAATACTGGTACATGCTTAAAGGTAAACGTTACTTATTTTTAACAAAAAAACATATATATACATAAAACCTAAATTCATCTCGCTACATACCAATAACACGTTTAGACAGAAATAAAACGTCGTAATAAAATATATCATTGTTACATATACAAATGTTTTTAATTCTCAACGTGACTTATTTACGACTGTATCCCCTGGACACTTTCACGAGATATTTTAATAATATAACAATGCTATATATATTCTGGACCACGTTTCTCGCCTACATTTTCATTAGCGTGTGACAAATATATAAAATATGTCGCATTCAAATGTAAAACACAATGAACGCCTAAAAAATTGTCGATAAATCTATCCAAGTCTCGTGTTCTAGACGCGACGTATATATTTGCGATCGGCCAGAACGCTCATTTATACATACAATAAAATAAATCAGGCCCATTCGGACGCGCCGACGTTTAGGCAGTTGACACGCCATTTGTGATAAGGGTGCATACAAACGATATGTTTTTAGTAATTGTAAATAAACTACAAGAAGAGCATCATTTTATAAAATACTGAATACATCAACAACGACGCTATATCACGCCTTTAATACTCGAAGGTATTAATAGATGAGTGTAGTGTACTAACGCATTTCAGAGGTTACGCATAGCGGAATAGGTGAGCGTTTTGCTATGCGTCGAGCATATATCCGTATTCTGAGCAACTACTAGAAATTTCCAGTAAAAATTTAATTCAGAACAATAGTCGCGTTTGCAAGCGCTCAAAATCATATGTATCACGAGATTAAAATGAGACAATTCGCGCTACGAAGAAGAAGAAATGGCATTAAATATTTGTTGAAACAATTTTCCGAAAGAAAATCGCGCATCACCTATGTATATACCCTTAGTGTAATATTGTATCCCAATGGTATTTTATATATGCGTCTTTGGAGGAGGCCCTTTGTCCAACAATGGATTATGATATTGATAACGATGATAAAATAACAATGTACAAAGAATTTTAACGCAAGTGCCAAAACACATAATGACATGAAGATTCATCGCAATTACAAATGAGCTTACGATACTAAGAAACATTTATTTATTTATTTATTAACATTACATCTATTTATTTATTTATTAACATAAGTTTAAATATACCTTGCCAGCGTCACCAGCAGCCTGACGACGTCCACTGCTGGACTTAAGTATTTTGCCCATAATACCCACCCTGCACACGGACACGAAGACAACAATCTCAATATAGATTAGATATGTATGTATTTTAATATTAACATTAATGCCACTAAACGTCAGCCTCTTGAGGTCCACTGCTGGACATAGGCCGCCCCTAATCGGCGCCACTTCATCCGGTCCTGGGCCTTCCGAATCCAGCAGCTTCCCGCTGTCTTCTTCAGGTTGTCAGACCACCTGGTGGGAGGGCGCCCTATGCTCCTCTTAATGCCATTAAAAGGCTAAAACTGTCAAAAGTTATAAATACGAATGAGAACAACAAGGAATGAAAATATTCACATATATTTACATGCATGAAAAATTTATAGACAATTTTTTTCCGAGCCTTTTCTCGTTCTACGTTTGGGACATGGCCAAGTGTCAAGGCGGGCTTCACACTCCTTTAAATAACCTTTTTTTTAATTCTGAGCTGTGCAGATTTCTTTCCTATGTTTTCCTTCATGGAAAAAACATTTCAATAATGTTTTTTGTACCAATTCCATAAATTTGTACCAATTCCATAAAAGACAGCCAATATCAGTTTCAAAATGAATTTATTAGAAAATAAATCCAGTTTACAATGAACTTATCTCGTGAATTAAAAACAGCTAAGGAGTCGATTCCCAGACGGGAATCTTCTGATCTTACGAGATTTCAATATTTAGTTCGAGAGGCCCTCCTCAAGTATATTATTATCAAGTATTACTGAACCACTAATACTGAAGTTAATTGGCTTACACTGAAAACTCCACTGAAATATATCTTTCAATTTACTCTTACAAGGGATTAATTTAATGGTTGTTTAGAATATTATAAAGTATTTTATTGTTAAATAAGACGTGTGTGTTATACATCACTATGTTTGAACCGACCTGACTCACCTTGGTGTTTTCGGGATTGTCCGACTGGTTTCGTGTCTATTTGAGTTATTCATTCGTGAAGTCCGATTTAAGTGTGGCAATAGCATCGCCATCAACGGCTTATTGCAGTCTACTGCTGGACATAAGCCTGCTGAAAAATAATTCTCATCATCCCAGCGCTGGACACGGAGTGAGGATCGCAGAGCACAGCTTCGCGCACCGCCTACGCTGCTGTTCATCGGTGATAAAAACATTTAGATCTTTAGAATCTTCTAGATCGACTGTACTATATCGATCTGCCGATGCCGGGTTTATTAGTTTATTCGCCTCTTACGAAACCCTGTTGTTCCATAGTGCGCTCGACGGATGTAATCTTTCAGCACCGGGACACGGCAGTGGTTTCCAAATCAGACCTTTGCTCCGAAAATGAAGGATTTTTTTAAAATAACAAATTACATTTAGCATAACTCCTTTAAACTTTTTATTATATAATGTATCATGTATGGCAATACGACGTAATTTATACTATTGTACGTGTTGTTGATAGAAGTCTTTTAGTCAATAGACTAAAAAGACTTCAATCAAAAACAAATTAACGCTTAATCTGTCACAATGATTGTAGCCAGAAAATATTTTAGAGAAATTTTTGTGTCTTTGCAAAGAAGAATAGTGAGCAAGCATTCAGTCTTATTTAATGCTACCCGCTGCTTTAAAGCACCCCAACAAGCTAACAAAAGCCTCGCAAATAAAGAGCTGCTCGAGCGCCAACAAAAGGAATCCGTTAAAGGAACGCCACCTCCTAATAAAAGAATCGAATCTATCTATCACTGGAAAGGCAAAAAGATACTGAAATCAGTGCAGTCGCGTCGTTCCGGGTTAGACGTGATTCGCATGTGCTTCCGTTGCGACATCGCGAATTGGGAGATGTAGCGTTTATTATTTAAAAAAACGTAAATTCACTACTGTAATATCCGAAGGGGTGGCCGAGGAAAGCAGAACACTCCCAGAACATTCGTTGATCGTTTTGTTTGCAGGTGCAACTGCCGATCGGGAGGTCTCGAATTTGATTCCCGGGTCGAACATTACAAAATTTTCTCATTTAGATTTTCTAGTAGTAGTACGGGAGGGTGCTACACCGCACTGCTTGCCTTTTCGGGTATTACAGGCGTGATGGCATTTTTTTCACTGTTAATTTATTAATATTTAAACCTAACAAACGCGACTAAGAATTAGGAGATATATGTTTCGGCGTAACTCACTTCAGACGTCACGTAGATTACGATACATTTAATAGTAAAATAGGGGTGCCGCGTAAATCATAAAGAATGTTATTTGATGATATAACGCTCTATATTTTTTAACGTTATTCGATTAATGATTTTCATAAACGTCAGACATTAATTAACGTTACAAAAATATCCCATTTGGGTCATCATGTAAATATCAAACGTATTCTTAATTGTCAGTCATTTGCTGTCGTGTTCATGTCAAAAACATAAACCGATATTAATTCCTAGATTAAATGTGCGTTGTACGCTGTTTTGTGTAATATGAGATTTCCAAATGAGGAGATTTAGCGACTTTAATTTCATATATTATATTATTTATCCCAACTCGTAACTTGCTTTTATAGGTTAGTAGGTGAGTAATTTATAGAAATTAGTGAATTAAATCCGGGGCGCAGTAAAAATATAATTTTCGACCCCGTGCCGGAATACAGGGTGTCTTTAGAGGCGACTAGGCCTGGTGCTGACAGACCGCTATATGGCGCAATCTGCCTAGGCACAGCTAAATGCTCTGACCGTCAATAGGCAGCGGCAGCGGTGCGAGAAATTGTGCTCTGCGACCGCCAAGTCACATGCCCACCGTGATGATTACGGTATAGTCCCTTAGGGAGGCCTATGTATTGTCATAAATTAATTTTCCTATAAATGTAATATATTTTGTAATCTAAGAATGTAACAATCTTCACGATATGCAGTGCTCATCAAATGTAAATTTGATGTAAATATATCACGTACCGTCATTCGCTGATCGCCTTTGATTTGTACCACAACTTTACGATATCAAGGAGTGTCCTTTATCAGATTTTGGTAATTAAATAGATATGTATTATTTTACTTTTAGCAACTTCTACATTTATGTAGCGTCTAGTCTGATATTCAAATGAATTTTCTTCAATTAATACACTACATAATATTGTGGCAGTACATAATATTATTATGGCAATAGGCTCACCACCCATTCCATAGTGGGCCGTAAATGTAGCTGGTGAAACGTGTTCTGCATTCCTCTGCCTACCTCTTAGGCGATTACAGGCGTGAAATTACGTTTACATAATATTATTATTGCTTCATTTTGGAGAAAATAATATCAATTAATTTAGCAAAGAATTTGAATTCGAGGCTGAAGAAGAATACATATCGTGACTTTATGACGGGATTACAGGGTGCGGTAAG
>DWEI01000402.1:0-22500 GCA_018245875.1 Mysoria ambigua
TACACCTGTTCACGCGAGGACCTTTACAAGGCTAGTGACGAGGCTGTCTTATTGGCCGAGTTTTGGTCCTCAACAGTTTAGTCTGCCAGAGTCGACACGCGAAGAAGAAGAAGAAGCGTCGAGGTTATTTTAGATCATTTCATGAAATGTTTTGGTGAATCGTAGAAGTGTATTACGTACATTCCACACCCATTTCATCGGGGCTTACAGGCGTGACGTTACGTTATGAAAGGTTAATTTTCTGTTTACGTCAACAAGGTGTTTACTAACTTCTGCCACTAGATGCTCTCTCAACTCTAAATACCGTGCTCCAGGTGTTGGGTCTATATTTAGATGTAAAAATTATCTATATAAATATTCTTTAAAAAATTACATAGGTAAAAATTACATATTAACCACCTGATCGCCAAACTACGGGCTTTGATTCGTTTACGGTTAGAGAACCCTGTGTAAGGGGTCTATATTAATATTTTTTTATGCATAGTAAACTTCATTGGGTGCAAATTTTGCATGAAAACGAACTCACAGTACTTCACATCGACTCCATTACTATTTGGTAGAAATAAAATTCCATAACGTCATAATGGTAACGCTTCACCATTCACCATCACATTATGTTAAACAGTATGAGGTTCCATAAACAAAAGACATCATTATTGTATAATTCTGTATTTCCCCTCAGAACTGCTTTATTTTAAATTTTGTAAGCAACCCTTAATGTTGTTTTCGTCACTGAACAGAATTACGAATTTTACGATCGTTATTGTATCTCTAATGTCGAGTTAATAATGTGTTATCTACTTAACGCAAGTCGATAACAAATTAGTTTCAAACGCACATATTACACTACCATATAATATTTAATAATGGAATATTTACAACTAGTAGTGGCTCGGAGTGTGGAATTCGGCTCAGTATAGCATGGCAATAGGTGATGAGCCCAATAGTCAATATTCCATCATCATCATCAGCCTACATCAGTCCACTGCTGGTCATAACCCTCAAGAAAGGTGACAGGACGTGATGACGCTCTATGTGTCAGGCCAATGTCCTACTCCATAGTGGAACTTGAACGTAACTGGTCAAACGTAACAGTTTACTACATTCCTCTGCCTAACTCTTCGGTGATTACAGGCGCGATGTTACATTTCGTCAAAATCTAAGTTTAATTTAATCCTAGTGATTAATAATTATAATACAATTAAAATTAGCTAATTCTTAATATACATTGTTTTGTGTTGTACATACCTACATATAAAAACTTTTCAGTAAAAAAAGAAGTTCCATTTAGTAGAATGCCGCCCTTAGTTAACAACATTGAATCATAAATAAATCAATAAGCCCTGAACCCTGATAGGACAGATACGATTATTTAGGACTCGATCCACCCCACGCACCCTGTAAAGGGTCACTGCATGATACGACAACAATAAACATCACCGAACAAACTCGATTGAGAACAACCAGACGGTACGCACGCGCGCGACGCGTACGCAACTGTGTTTTTCTGTCATGCAAATGTCCCGCGCGCGCGGGGTCCGCCGACGCGATCGAGCGCACAGCTACGTGCGATTCGATGCGATCGCAAATCTCTTAATAAAATTAAATAATAAATGAGTTGTGATTCACTGCGTTTGATCAGTTTCATTTGTTCCTGTTGATTATTGCTGCATGCTAAGGTACGGTGAACTAAGTTTTTTTTCTTGATGAGAATATTATATTGTTTTTAATATTTTAGAATAAAAAAAATAATATTTAGCATATTATTGTATTAACTTACCACGTGGTAGTTACACAAAAGATTCCACAACCCGACAAACCCCTCGCCCTTTTATGACAACCACTAATTCATAACAGAGAAAAAAAAACCCGCATTACCATACAAAAGGCATTCGAATCTCTTCCACTTGCTTAGTCGTGAGTTTTATTCTCGACCGCGGCACACGACCGCGCCGCCGTCTCTCCAGAATATTAATATGCTTCAAAAATATGGCATCTCATTTATTTACAGACGTGTCAACGCATACCTACATATATGTAAATATTACTACGACAGAATGTCAGACCGGATGCGGAAGAAACTTGACGCGTGTGTCATCACCGTATTGATGTGTGATTGATTTGGTGCCAACAGTTTGATAATAATACTGCGCTCGTCAGGTCTGGAGTGTTGTAAGCATTAGAAGTACTCGGTGGTCCTTGCAAACCTAGCGTGATCATGAATAATTCTTTATCACTTGATGTACTTAAAAAAAATTGACAATATTTATCCATGGAAACGTAACATATAGGTACTTGAATGTACTCTCAAAAGGGCAGAAATGGTTCTCTGCTTCCAGTGTCCCGCAGAAGCACTTTTCAGTGGACATACAGCGCTCGGTGACGCTTAGCGGACGTCGTAAACACGGCCAGGCGGAAACCATTGACATTTACTTATAAACGTATTAATGTTGTATGAACAATTAATGAACCTTTGGTAATATAAATAACGATGGATGACGTCATTGACTAATGGTATTAGATCAAGTACTTGCTTGGGCTCTTATTTATTGGTTCTTCGGAAAGTTTTAAAGTAATCACTATAATAATTTTAATATGTAGATCAAAACGGACTAAGGAATCACGATGTTTTAAAAATTATCATGAATAAAACAGATATAAAAATATTCTAAATTCAAAAAAGTTACTTAGAATTGAATAAAGATGTTCCAAATTTGAATGTTGGCTTATTATGCTGCTTCGCTTATATGTACTATTATAAATGTTAATACCATTACTGTTCTTTACAACACTGGCTACTAATAGCTAATTATAAGAGGACATCTGTATTTAATAGTGGAATGAAGAGTTGATAGTCATGATAATTGTTTTGTCAGATATTACGTACGTCATTACATAACTATAAAGCTGTACAATAGCTTATGTTTCGTCAGCGCAACAACGAAACGTTAACCCGATTCACCAACCGAACGGATCAATCCGTTTCCTATATCGTCGGTGTGATTAAATAAATGAATCCTCAACCGCGAACCGCCGATCCGCATGTATGTTCGCTAATTTGTATTACCGTTCGATGTTTGTTCGCTAAATACCACTAAAATACGCGTTTATATTAGTTCGCTGAGGTTAGCGTATCGATTGTTGTGTGATTTTAAGCCTTGAAACGCGTCGAATGACATGGCACAAGCCGCGTTTGTACGGCGTAATTGATATTTGCTATGTACTTAGGTGATAATTATTTTGTCGTGGCTAATGCTAGAATTTCATGTTTGCGTTTTTTTCTATCTGGGTATCGTGTTTCGTACGCATCCGGTTTTGATTTTTTCAAATCTCTATTTTAAAGTCCATTAGGCTTGACATTCGAACGCGTGTCTCGGAAATATCCGTGGGCTTTGACTTTCTGAAATTATACAATACTACGAGACAAAAGTGATCAAGTACAATTCTAACTGTTAGAAATTCTTTGTTGCACAATATGGGGTTGCAAGGAAATAAATGCGACTAATCTAGAATCCACATTCGTTGAAATAATAATTATTATTACATTAAAATACAAGGGCTCATTTTACATTATTTTAATATGGGTGGTAAACACTGGCGAAATGCGAAATTCTAATCTTTTGCTACCCTGTTCCGGAATAACTGGCGTGATGTTACTTTTACATTGAAAAAAAAAAGCTTAAAATATAACTAATACAATTTCCCATATGCACAATAATATTGTTTTTAGATTTAGTTGGCAGCATTCAGGAACGATGAGGGCACAACAACATGTGCTGCATTTTAATATTTTCGTGTCGTAAATTGTTGCTTTACAAAAATGGAACAATGAACGAATATTGATGAGAAATAATGAAAAAAGTCGTGATCAAGACACTTACTTGTTTCATAATTACAATTATAAAAGTAACATCACGCGTTTCAACAGTTACGTTAACGTCCCACGATGGAATAGGCGGTGAGTCTATCACTATACATCGGGCACATATCGAGTCTCCGAACTACTATTAAAAAATCTAGGTAAGGAAAATCCAACAGTGTCCGACCCGCGATTAGAATCCAGAATGTTTCATTCTACAGTTGCGCTTGCAACCAACGCGACGAGGCAATCAAACAAAATTACAACTATAAATATAATGTTTCCATACATTTGCTTTTATATAATAAAAACTGCTTCGTTTAATTCTGGCTGGTTCTGGTTTAATTCTGGGGCTGGAACTGATATCACGATAAACAACTTTGTGTAAATGTTTTAGGGTAATAAAAGGTAAGTGTCGTTCCGTTAACTTTAATCTTCTGATGAAGCATTACAAAAATACGGATAACGTGCGAAGGATTTGTTACGCGTCGGAACATATAATCAATAACCATAATAACTCCAAAGTTCTTGATGATACGAATAACCACCCAAATAGTACCGTTGCAACGAAAATCACATCAATTAAAGTCAATATAAAGTCCGTGCTTAATGAGCGGAAAAAAATCTAGCTGTCAAATCGGAGTTGAGAGAGAAAAAAACCCATTATAAAAGTTGTCACGCCGCTAAATACGACTTCCGTCGAACATTCGGGTAGTGTTCCGAACGCGCCATTAACGCTCTTAATAGCTCGCACTCGTTCCCCACTAATTATTATTTAAAACAAAAAGAGGAAACAAATTATTGTAGCGATTAAATGTGAAATAAAGTGACTGTCGAGATTTTTATCGCGGCTCTTTACCGTACTGAAATATCGCAACCGTTCTGACAGATAAAACGTGTAACAGATGCCATGTGACATTTAAAACATAAAAAAATCGACATTTTGTTCGCTTCGCCATTGTTAATAAAATGCAAATATACTTATGGATCATCGTTGTCTTAAACAATATCTTTCTTATATCTTTGTGGTGTCTGCTTACCTTGCGAGGGACCTAGCGTGACGATGTAAACAATGCATCAAATTATGTCTAAAGTTATGTCTTAACTTGGTCTAAAGTTTGATTCGCTCGTGGTTTAATGCTGGGTACAGATCTCTATATTAAATACAAGGGTAGCGTGAAGCCAACTTTATCCCGCTCTGCCAAAATACATTTTGGCTACGATGCCACTCAAGCGTCAAACAGTCTGTTCATTTTCTATCACCACATACAAGACGTAACTTTTCACTCAATAATGTGCTTCGAATGACATACACGTCTGTATATATCCGCCCGCGTTGTCAGGTTGTCGTAGATGTGCCAACGTTTAAGAGGACAACGAGAATTTCAAGGATGTTAATTAAACTGATTGAACGCACAACGCCGCCCGCTGAGTTAGATCGACGACGTCGCCCAAATGTTTCAGTACCGACATGTTCATTTAGATGGAATGTCACCTTTAAAATGTTACGAGATCGTTCAAAAGTTCACCCTTGTAATGTGTTGTCAAAATTGCGAGAAGAGTGTTAAGATGTAATAAGGATTGTTTTTCGAGAAGTCATTAACAGCCAACAATGTTCACGAAAATAATGATTATCTAAAATGTAATCTCAAAATATTGAAGGATAAAAGATAAATTACCGATAGAAAAGCGAATTGGTTCAGCCGGAAATCACAGCACATCATCACCGCTTTGATATTGAAGAAGAGGATATAAAAACGAGCAAGAATAAGCTTCAGAACGTCAGAAAGAGAAAAGTGGCAATCCTTTGCAACAGCGCAATAATCCGAAATGTTCGCATTGAGAACTCCGTCATTTTAAATGTTATTAAAACATTCACAAGCGTTCTGGAGTAATATCACAGGAATTGTGAGCGGGAATGCGATGGGAATTATCTTTCCGGGGGTGAACTGTCGGAATAATTCCCTTTTTCAGATTGCCTCGTATCTTTATTTTCTCATATTGTGTTCTTTCCGTAAAAAATGGACCTATGCTTGTTGACCTATTAAAATTTTTAAACAGAAACACGCATCTAATGCTGGACGAGCTTCGTTTAGAAACAAAAAATTAATATCAACATGCAGTGGATTCTGAGATTACAGCTAACATTGTAATTGAATTGATACAGGGCACAGACATTGATGAAAAGCTAGATAATATCGTACTAAATTTCCAAGAGAAATATGTTTACAAAATAGGAGACAGTCACTTTTAAATTCTGTCTTCATCACAGTGTACCACATGAACAAGTTAAATTACATGAATACGAAATTCCACTGGATCTATTCTGTAATAACTCCGGTTCAAGGCACCCAAAAGTTAATTTAGTTAAAATGACCGTCTCGATTGTTGGCAGAGGGGTGAATGTTTTCTTTCATCAGATGTGAAAAAATCGTCTCATTCTTTACTTGAAGCTGTTTTATAATTTAATAGGAGATGAAAGAAAATTATGTATTAGCCATGTATATAATGTAGCTTTCACGTATATTAAAATAAAAAAAAGAATGTAAGTAATTAATTGAAAGTTTCTTTTTTGTGAAGCTAACAATACAAAAATCGGAATATTATTCAGAAATAGTTAAACATAATGAAAGCAATATTACATAATTTATGATATCCATAGTAAAGATTGACATATACAGACACTCGCACAAGACAAAACTACATACAAGAAAAACTTCTATTGAATAAAGGGTAATTAGAAGCATTATTAAAGTTTTTTTTGCAATTCATTAAATTTTCTAAATATAACCTAGATCATTAATCATAGTGTGAAAATTTTTAAAGAAAGAAAAACTGGGTAAGTGTCTGAAAACTGGATTCCAGCGAGTGGGAGTCGACGCGACACAGAAATAAAAGAGGTCGAGAGTGAAAATGTAGATAATAAAAATATTTTTCCAAAATTAAAATACTTCATAAAACATTTATTATTAATATTGTAGGAGATAATTTTTTATCTGTCTGTAACAAGTATTGAAATATCTTAGCGCGTAACAATATTTATTCATTTCGTTCTATTCGATAGGTCTACGATCCCTACGCTCAATATAAAACCATGTGTATGAACTCCTCCATGTGTACGAATACTTATATAGACTTAACAGTAAAAAAATGAATCTTTTTGTTGCACTTCAATTGACACATTACAGATAGATTATACAAGTCCGAGACGATCGAAGAGTGTGAACACATTTCGACCATCACCATCACAACATCTCATAAAACGTGCTCGATACACTGGTGGGTGGAAGCACTGAGCTGGTAGGCGACAGATGTTCCGACGCGCAACCAGTCGGACGGTTTCGAGCGAGTCGGGCGCCAGCTCGAGTTTCTCTCGTCCCAACAAAGCGTCGCGTCCCGCTCGTACGATACGGGCACGTGGATACGAAACAAGCCGTTAGTTCAAATAAAGATCGTCACGGACGGAGCTATAATATATATTACAGCTAGATGTACTGTGATACATTACAATACATTTTCTTACGGTGTCCAAATATTTGAACAGATATACCGAGAGATATTTCGATATAGCAAGGCATATAATCGCGCAAAAAGTGACCGCAAAGATATTTATAGTTTAGCTACCGACTGTGGTAGTTTGCTGTAACACATATTATCGCACAGTATATCAATACATATTATAGCGCCGTGTGTGATCGCACCCTAATAACACAGATAGCGGTAGCATGAGCTATCGTTCTTAGATACACGGTTGAAATTCGATTTATTCCGCGGTTCCTATCTCGGAACACGTCGAATATTTGGAATCGAATGCCCAAAAAGATCGAATGCCCAAAAAGATAAACTTGTCACATCCGTCAACAGCATAGTGCATAGAGTTATGCTTTCAACGAACGTGTGCATTGCCATTTGTTTTATTAGCGGTATTATACAAGCTTTTTCTTCTAAGATTTCAAACTGAATTAGATTCACCGCATACTTTTTTTGTTATGCGTTCTACTCATGCGTTCTGTAATAATTTACAACAGAATCCTGAGCAGCTTTTTTTTATTTTTCCATTTCTTCCTCATAATCTTCGTCAGGTAAATATAGTTCTTATAGATTCTAAGTAACATTTACATAAGACTTAGATGAACACGACATTTCACCAGATAACTACGTACTTAGTGTCACGGACATGTCGCGTGGATAAGGTCAGAGACTGGCGATGTAGCGACTTATCTAAGCATATTTATGTGTCCACTATATCTACCTACATATTAGTATGCAGTATATCTACATACCATCATGCCAGATATTGCCCGTATCAAACGGCGTCTCCATCAGCTGGCCGGGAACAATCCAGATTTGCTTCAATTACCTCGCCACTGTTAAACGCCATTTGATTTCCCCGGGGACTGTGTTTGCATATCCGGCGACATGTTTTGTATAATGCTACACATATTGCGGCATTATTTCACTGTATAACTTTACCGGAACAATATCTCCATCATTGTGCAATCATATTATGTACCATATATGTATAATCTATGTTTTACTCATGAATAATTGTAATTATTTTTCATCAAGTATTCACCACCATTGGGTTATAGAATATTCCAGAAGAATTTACATGAACAGACATTAAGCATACGATGGTACGTCAATGTTCTTTTAGTTTAGAGATGGTACTTCTTCGGGAGTTATAATCGATGATGTTAAGTCACTAATATGATGTTAATTTTAACTTTAATGAAAATTAAACTAAAATTGTTGATATTTAATTTGGAAATTATAATTAGCATAATAAAATTTTGTAAATTAAAGAAAAACAATGTATAATTTTTTTGTAAATTTTGTGTATGCATCAAAGCATAACAGGTGATTACGTGCATCATTATTAAATAAACAACTGAATAAAATTAGACCGGGTGATTGCATTTTTACCACCAGATGGCGGTTGTGGCTTTGACATGTATATCGGAACTCGCAACTGTGTCAGCGTAAGGTACATGTTTCACTGCACTCGTAAAACGAACACTTTAGAACGAGCTACCAAACCGATTCGTCTTTTAAAAATTGTCTTGAATCATTTCTTCGTCCATTCATTGAAGATATTTGTTAATTTTGGTTATTTGTGCATTCTAGAATTTTTTATATCTCTATAAAAACTGCCATTAATTACTGAATTATAATGCGAGGTGCACACGTTGACCTAGCTCGATATTATAATAAAACATAATTTCAAATCCGCAAGTACCGTTCTCTTGGATTATCGCTTTTATATACGACCAGTACTTAAACACCACGTTCCGAATATTAGACCAAGGGTAATGTAAAAACATCGATAATGATTTTTATTGATGTTTTCCATCCGATGTAATTGGCCCTGCTCGCAGATGAATACAGATATTAGAGACAGAATAAACATACACAAATAAATACAAATTTAATTTAATTAAGATTTAAAGAATATAAAAAAGCGTCCAAAAAAATTTACACACAACTTACAATGTATCCCGTAGGTAAAAGAAATGCGGTGTCCGTCGATGTAATGATTAACAGAAGGTTCCAGCGATTAGATAATGTAACTTACAAGTTTTAAGGCAAACAAAAACCAACAATTGTTCTTACCCCGACCTGTGTCTCGTCGTTTCATGATAGCGGCCCGCAGCGTTCGCTTTCAACTGAACCATTCAGTATAATGTCGTACTCGGTCATGGTACATTATTACTAAGCAACTAATACCTTCTATTAAATTTAAACTAATATTTGATGTTTAAATTATAACAATCAATGACATACATATATACAAAGTTACTGTCACACCAGGTACATGGGTGACACTAAGGATTTCCACCGACTATTATATTTTTTCGATATTTCTTTATTTATCAAAATCATGATACACAGTCGTCCATCATTGCTCCTCTTGATCTGTCTTTCCTTTCTAATTTTGATTACTTTATAACCAACTAAATTGCTACTAATGGAAACAGTTCTGTTAACGGTTAGTAATGAATTAAGCATTATAAGGCGATACTATAATTTTTATAATGAATGAATAAAACGAGATTAGTTGTTGTAAAGAAATATTATCTGTAGGTACTTTTACGTCGCATTGAAAAGAAAAATGATTTGTCTACGCTCTGTTTAATATGCGACCCTCGAGAGTTTTCATTCGGATAGCATTTTCACTGATTGACACGAATAAAATTGATGATAGTGATAATTTTAGATCAATAATAATATGGCTATGTTACATAGAGTAATTTCGATTCAAAAATAATATAATAGAAGCGATGGAATAAAAATTTAAATTTATTCTATTTACAAGAACTTGAATTAGCACGGTGAGTACAATCACGACAGCTGATCGAGAGGTCCTGAGTTCTATTCTCAGGTATTATTCGATTTCCTAACTTAGATTTGCTTGTTGAAATTACTAGTAGGGGCTTGGTGTCTGGATGTCAGCCCGATGTATGGCAACAGGCTCATCTCCACGGTGGGACTTAAAGGCAAGTGACGAAACGTGGAAGTGTGCTACACCCTTCTGCTAACATTCTAAGGCTTACAGGCTTCATGTAACGTGTATTAGAAATAAATGTGTTCAAAAGCGGAGAAATCGCATTACACAAAGTTTCTTTTGAACGCTGCTTACCGTCAAAAACTGACACAGCATGGACCGACAACTTTAAACGAAAGGTTCAACGACCTCACGAATCGCCTGTACTATCTTATCAGATGAATACAAATCTATGTTTTGAATAATTACAAATGTATACTAGTACAGTTTTAATTGCAGTAAATACCCACCCACCTACCTGTTTCACCGTGACACCAAATTAGACCAATCTAACTCAATACGAATCACATTTTAAATTTACGAATCGATATCATTTAAACAAACGAACATTCGACACGTTTCCATACAACTTCCGCTCGATGGCGACAAATTTTTAGTGCACAGCAGTATCAAAGCGACTACGTACCCGGCATAACTATATAACAAAGATGGCGGACGTAAAAACTTAAAAGGAAACACACATACATCTATCTACTGACGCGATATTTATCACTTGGAACATTATCATGTGCGATCTTCCGGCCACCGCGACTTGGGTTTTGTACATCTGTTTGATTGTTCCGTATCAATTTATACGTATTTTAATATTCACAGCGCTATAAAAGCGAACCTGTCTTTTGAAACTGGCCCCTGTGGCAAACGAGACCACCGGCGTTGTGGTTGGCAGTGAAAACACTTTGTGTTAGGTCAAATAGACATCGTAGAGGCGATTTATGGCTAGAATAAATGATGTAACGTAACATAACGCCTGCAATCTCCGAAGATGGAGACAGAGGAGTGTCGAACATTCTTATGTTACACCAGTCAAGTAACGGCAACTCATGCCACAGAGTGTGAACAGGCAGTCGAACAGTGATCTGGACAAAATATCAAAAACTCAAATAACGTAACTATATTTAGACTGTGATAGGCCCTACTCTAAAAAGCTTTTGAAAATCTTCCGGACGGAGGAGACCAGTCGTAATGTTTCGCGGATGCACGTGATTTATGTACATAAGCAACGGAATTCCTGAAAAACTAATGAATACATTAAAAAATTTATGATATCACTTTAGCCGGCCAAGGGAATAGACCGAGTATTATTTACGTCGTAAAAGTTATAAATCACGATTGAAAATAAACTTTTATATAAACGGATGTTCACGTCTAAGGGGACAGGTTGGTAATCATTCGTGGCAGTTTTAAATCTTTAAACGGTCTATGGATGTTTTTGGAACGAACGAAAAACTGCATTTTTTCCATTCTTGGTGATGTGAATAATTTATCACCATTTAGGATACAACTTTGATGACATCAACGAGAAATCACTTAAATATAATTTCATTTTATTTCACACGACCGTATATCTGATATTCAAAAACAGTGTATATACATATTAAGTCGAGGTAAACAGCACAATAAAATATTATTATAACATCATCGCGCCGAGTCTTTTACGAGATAGACAAAGAGCAACGAATGAAAAATATATGTTCTAAGTGACTAGTGATGTGCATTAATCGATTCATACTGTCCCCGCCACATTCTCCCGTCGGCTAGTGGCGCGGCGCCCGGGCCGGCGCGCCACTAGCCGCGACGGTGGACCGCCACGCCTCGCGGTGCCACGGTGCCGTCACGGGGCTATGTTTCAATATCCCATTGTTTGACGCCACAGTAAGTTTACTGTGCAGTCGGCATTTGAAAACTGCAAAGTTGAAGCGCTGTACATTGTTGAACAACAAGAATTCATAGAACCTATTTATTGATAAATATATTTTTGAATACACTGATAATATCTATTGATAAAATCGATTCGGTTTCATAAAAATTCTACTTATTACCTTTTTCTTTTGGTTTACATAATCGTAGATGATTGCGAATAAAAATATCTACACGCTTAAAACGAAACTGTATTGAATTATTGAAAACCGTCTATTGATAGTAAAAACGAATGGGTTATGCAAACAAATATTTTTTCATGTTTCGTAAAATGACTGTGAACCATCGTAACTTAATATATAGTGGTATTATTTGTAATGTATGAGAAGTGGATATAGATAAATAACGTTGAGTATTTGAAGAGTACCAGTGCAGTGATAACGTCCGTCGGCAAAACGATATTTGGCGAGAACGTCCGGAACTCTTAACGTGAGTCGATTAATTTATTACTGGTCCTTGGAAAGTTCAATACACTCCTACGGGGTCCATGATCTCATTGATTTGATGCTGCTAAAATAATACCGTGTCCAAGAAATACCATACAAATGCAACGCATCAAAATACAGATTGGTTTATAACCAAACGTTTTAGAAAGGCTTTGTAAACTGCTACTTAGCAAGCACGGCGGTTGATCGAGAGGTCCTGGGTTCAAATCCCCGGTCGGATAGTATTGGATTTTTCTAAGTTGGATTGTCTAGTAGTGGCTCGGAGTTTGGATATGTGTCTGGTGTATAACCCTATAGGCTCACCAGCTAGTCCATAGTGGGATGTAAACGTACAGTGTACTACCCTCTCCTGCCTGTCTCTTCGATGATTACAGGCGCGATGGTACGCCTTAGATGTTTAGAACGTGAACATTTTAAATGCAATTTTATATTCACAAAGATTGGGTACCCGTTGAAATCTTAACAAGATTTGTACTAGGGACGTGCATAATGAGACTTTTATATATATTTCCGCGTTAGATGCCGCTTATCCTTCATTTTATATGCACTAACCGAGTCTAGACATGGGCAAACTTAGTAATGGGGTTTTACATAATTTAATACCTCTTAATACTTAGCTAGTTAATAATGCGGGCTTCAGGGCCCCTGTTTGATTAACGGCCTTTTAAGCGTACGCTGTCTATGTGTTTTTTATTAAATTAGCTTTAGTGTGCGAGCTATAAGGAATACTCCACGTACCGTCCAATGCTTGAAACGAACACGCTAATGAAACTCAGATAAGATTTTATTTTGATCTCAGTCATAATACACAACTGTGAATATACGTAACGATTACAAACATACACGTTTATCCTACTCAATAACACATCAATACATTTATTTATATTAATTTATTCGCGTATGCTACGTTTTGTGTAAATATGTGAATAGCGAAAAAAAAAAACTTACGAAAATCGCTTCCTGCCCATCTTTTTGTTTGCACATTACTCTAGTACTAACCAAGCGATTATAATGGAATTTGGTGTGCTGATAAATTAATGTGGGGATCAAAATGTAAGGTAGTATGTATTGCAAGAAATTAAAGAATTTTTGACGTATGATTGGTTTTACAATACTAATAAAACTTTTAAAAATTTTCATTATAGGGACAAAATCAACAATGTTCGTGTAACGTCTTCATATTAGGAAGAAATACTAGAAGCACGCAGAGAGACAAAACAGTTTTTTTAAAGCCATATACATCCATAGATTTCATTAATAATTATAATATAACTGACTTGAATTTTGCCACTAATGAAATATAAAATATCGTGTTCATGTCGTTTCGCTGTCAACTCTTAGTGTGATTAAGATAATAAATATTAATAATTCGACAACACGTCAGACGTATAATATGTGTGATGAATAATGAAGCGACGTTAAAACATCTATCGAGCGTTAAGTCAAACAAAAAAAAAATCAAATTATAAATTTATGACAGTTATATGAGCGAAATCGGAATTTATTATTTGCGGGAATAATTTTTCCGTCTGAATTAATTCCTAATCCGGCCGTTTCCCATTCACGCGGTCACGGGCAGCATTTTATGGACGTTGACAGTTCAAACGAAATATATTAAAGTAAAATTAATTAACTCGCGCTACTGCACGATATACACTATCGTTTAGTATTGGTACAGAATAAATATTCGTTCGGAATAAGAATGGTTTCATCACGCTAGTTCGCTTATGTCATTTCGAAACATTTTGGAGTTAGCTTTTGGCGTTAACGCTTATGGAAAAGTATTTGTCTACGCCCCACAGATCTTATATGTGAAGTTTCGAATCAAAGTTTAAATATCATTAATGTTTATCTATAGGTATATATATTAATGATAAATACACGTTAGTGACACATTAAATGTTTTATTAAGTGTTAGTTTAGGAAAGATCCGCGGATATTATTGCTATCCATCGCGGTAATATAAAATGACCCTTAACGAAAAGGGCACGCGCGTATCTAGTGCGAGGACGATAAAATCGGGAACCATATGAAATCCGTTTCCATGTTGGATTGCCACACCTCGCACAGAGGTGACTGACCTGCGAAACCCAGGAAAATATGGCGGTGCGAAGTATTTAAGCCGTTAAAAAGCAAACAGAATTCATTTAATTTAGACCCGTGCACGTTGGTAACCACATAATCACTATTTAAAATTTATTTGGATTGCTAAGATTTAGAATGCCAATTTTTCTTGCCATTTAAATAAATATTTGCATTTAATGCCTAACATTTTTTTTACTTATATTTCTTGTAAATTACGACCGCTTATATGAGATATAAGCTCATATCAAACGCAACTATTAATATCTTTGAAACTATTAAAATGATTAAAATGACCTATCGTAAAGCTAATTGTTTTTAGTCTAACATAAAGAGCGTAGTCGACTTCACAAGATTCATTACATCATGATGTGATTGAGATATCTTGTAGAGCTCCCACCAACGCCATTAGGCCTGTGCCGTCCCACTGTTGGAAACAAGTCTTCTCTCAGAATGAAAGCTGGGCTAAAATATTTATTTACACAAGCACAAGGTCTGCCAAATATAATTAAGTTGGAGCACAAACACGACAAACGAGGTGCGCTGCAGAACGTTCTCCGCGCTATTTCATTCTTTAAAAAAAAAGTGAAGCTAATTTATTTGAGTGTGAATGAATACAGAGCGTAAGCTGGCGGGCGAAATCTGCGTCTAAACAAGTGGTTGGGGAATCTGCATAATTTATACCCTGAAAAAGAATTGCCTGGGCCGTGTTTACTGTGCTCTTGTTGATTTTCCGAGGACCGCGTCTGTTGAAACGTCCGCCGTCCCTCTCGCGGCGGGCAGGTTGGAGCGGGACGGCGGACGGCGTTATGTATGGAGGTTGGATTGGAAGGGACTTCAATTTTCGATGAACGTAAACCCACTGAAATATCGTTGAGGAGCGTTTACTTTTGCGCCGAGGTGCGCGTCCCCGGCCCGTTTGTTGTCGCCGACGCGCGTTCGCTACAGTATGTTACCGGCGGATTGAATTGCATATATGTAGAAGATTGCATATAGAACTTACTCGAACGTTGAATTAAATAAAAGTTCGTAAATCGTGTACTTAATCATTTCTCTCGTTGCTACTTTGAGAAGCTAATAAAATTTCATGACACACATAAATGTTAAATGCACCAACACTGAATTTAGACCCGGCATTGCTGCTGTAGTTTTTCTTTTCATTGTGGATTCATTACCTCAACCAGGAGATCATTTGCGTTAATATGTTATATGATATAATACGTTAAGGTTAACGTGAAATGGGATCAGGATGCGGTGGATTTCCTCATGTTTTGACTTCCTTTGGTTGGTTGGTCATTACCAACGTGGTGGGCTTTCAAAACTGTTTCTTTTCAAAACAATTCTGTAGTGCAGATACACATAACAGGGTTTAGATCAATTTCTTGCAAGTCGTCATATGTTAAAGGCCCTGTACCAAGGTTATTTACTAGCTTCCGAATAATTTAGCATCCCAGTCTGCACAGTTACTCAACCAGACAGATCCTCTGCGATATGCCAGTGCGTCACAGCTATAAGCGTCGAGCCCGGCCTCACGACAGGTGTGGGCGTGTATCCAAGAGTGCGGCGATATGTTACGGTCGGATACGCTCCGAGCGGCGGGACCAGCTTATGGGCACACACGTGGACGGCATGAAATGTTCGAACAGGACCCGGCGCGACCGGGCGCAGGCGTTCGCTCCGAGCCTTCCGAGAAGCGCGCGCGCCGCATGAGATATGCTACGCTTTAGCGAAAAGACGCTCGTGTTGAAATAAAAGACTTCGCGGCAGCACGGGATTTTTAAACAAAACATCACGGCTGTGTTTTCTCGCAGGGGTAGCGGAGATACCTTTATCGGCCTAAATTTTTCATAGATCGAGAATTTTTTTTACTTCAAATAGGAAAAACATGTTATTTGCTATTATTACTTATATATTCAATGCGCGAGTAAGGTGATTCAAGTGATTTTCGCATAGAAATGTTTAATATGAAATTTTGAAAAATAACAGAATAAAAATACGTTTGGAAAGGTGTATTGTTATGTACCCAACAAAGGTCGCCGCGCACTCAGCGCCCGAACCCACGCGTCAGCTCGTCCGCTTCTTAGAACAGCCGGTTTCGTATGAAATATATTATGCTCTCATATAAAACGAACAAAAGTGGCGAATAACAAAAAGGCATCATAAAATTCGCGAGAACCATATAAGGGCCACACCCACACACTGCGGGTCGTCGTGCATATTAATATAAGTCCATGCCAGCATATGCTAACATTCCCTGTGTAGTAATATGCGTGATATTTACATAGGTATATAAAGGTATACACACAGATTCAGTATCAGAACGAGTACATTTCTTAAGAAGGTCGCACCTTCCATTTTAGTTACCGCTCAATACTAGAAGACTTGCCCAACATTAGACGACATATACCTAATTCCCCTGTGCGAAGCATGTTTGTATTAGAGTGAATGAACATATAATAATATAATAACTACATTTCAACCTCCTTTCTTATATATTTTTGAAATTAAAAAATAAAATATTATGGATTCATTTCAATTAAATACACGTTTTCACTAAAGTACCCCTACTCTATTAAATATACATGTGTTTCCATAAAATATTAGTAATAATACAATAAAAGGGCGTATTTGTGCGAATGTACGAATCTCGGCGGGCTTATTAAGGCCCACCTACGCGCCGCGGATTATAATACGCCTTGAGGGTGTTCAAGTACTGCACTCGAGGGGCCATTGAGAAAATAGTCAATACTTTTTACGCTCTAGCGGGAGGATGAAATGAAGAAATTCCTTTATCGCGGCGAAAGATTTTTACGGAGAATATTTTTAATGCTTTAAAGAACGGAACAGTAAGAACATATGAGAATGATCTCATATGTTTGATGGTAGGTACTTTGATGAAATTCTGTATTGGGTCAACTTCTATAAAATTCTTATGCCAACTAGGAGGATTTCATACGTCTACTTGCAGAGACGGCAAATGTTCTGTCATTAAAATTATTTTGTAGTGAATGTATTGGTTATAAAAAAAAATAAGACTGTATCTAATATGTATTTGAATGTTTCAAATGTTTTAAAACAAAAGACCGTTAATATGTAGATATTGTTCATACAAAAAAACTAAAACCACGTTTTAAAATGGAATGGGCGGGTAAGAAGGTAAAAATTTGGGGTAATATGCATTTTTGATGCCAAATATAAAAAAATATGAAAAAAACCATTAAAAGTACGGTCAAGCCGTCTTGGAGGAGTTCAAACACTAATACTCTATCAAGAGATTTTTATATATTAGACAATTAATCTAAAAGCCATTCAGGGCTCCATGAAAATCCGTAACCCGCTTTTTTAATGAAAAATTCTGGCAGTTTAGTTCGTGCAGTTCACTCGTTCGCTCTTTCGTTCATTCATTCATTCAGTCGCGTTTATTGTGAGCCAGTCCCAAATTCACCTTCAGAGGCGCGGGGACTTCTGCGAACGGCCTGTAAACATTTTTTTCCCGTTCCTTTTCGATTTTACGAGTCAACAGCGACTTTTAGAATGCCCTTTATGGGCTCCAGCACCGCCCCCACATATATTTGAATTATTAAATTGAATCCTCACTCAATCCGTGAATCTTCAGGAGCACCTATTCGAATTCAATATATTTCTTGGCCTATGAAGAAGTACTTACATGGACTGTGCATTGTGATTTTACTTACCTGCAATGAAAAAGTAGAACATTAATAAGGAAAAAATTTAAAGCAGTTAAATAAAAAGTGCACTTGTTGACCTATGATAAACTAATTAAATACGCTATAATATTTATACAAGTAATATTCGAATTAACCAAACGGGTATCAGATAAAACGGAAGATAGTCCGAAACTACGCGCTCATGTTTTCACTTTATGCAATTAATCGCAACGCAACAACACCCCTATGACCGCCGAAAAAGTATGCAAAGGAGCGTAGCACACTCTCAATTTTCACCACTTACATCCCACCATGGAATAGGTAGTAATAGCCTAATGTCATACACAGGAACTAAATCCAGACTCTGAGTATCTACTAGAAATATAAACGAGAAATTCTAATTAGAAAAATCCAATAGTACTCGACTCGGGATTTGAAGTCAGGTCTTGTCCAGCGATCCGAACATATTAAAGTTTACATTACATTGAGAAGGTGGCTTGGATTTACATGATACTCGTAGTGTCTATATAATTCGAGGCTAGAAGTGGCAATCAAGCTTTCAATGTGATATAATTAATGACTAGTTGCAAGTGGACTCCTCGTCGTCGTTGAATTTATCGTATAATTCGAACCTTCTCTACTTCACTGCTAAAATAGTTGTTAATTATTTCAAGCCACGAATTACTTTGTTTAATGATGGCACGCAATAACTAATTTAATGTTAGCACAAATACGATACAAATAAATTTCGAATCTGAGTGAGCTATTTACAAAGTAACTAAGTCGACATTAAAGAGTTATACAGTAAAAAGTCGATTCAGTTCTCAATTCGTATCAATACAGATACCATTGCGGTGCAGTACCATTTATTTTGACTACATTAACCGACAGAAATTAATGCTAGACGTATAATTATCTGCCCACGCGCAGTAAAAAGCGTACCGAATTTCGCAACGCGCCCGACGCGCCCACGCGAACACGTCTGGCCCTTCGGAACAAGTGAAGTATTTGCACGAAATGGGACTTTTATAAGATTAAAATGTTGTCGGATTTGCATTGACGCGATAACAGTGTAACGAGAGGTCGGCGTGCCGGCGCCCGCAGATCGCGGTAGATGGCGCCGCGGGGCCGCGAGCGCGCACGGCCGCGCGCGCCCGCCCGCCGTCCGCTCGACCGTAGATCAGTGCGATTAGTCCTCTCACCCGCCCGTGCGCGCGGAGATTGATCAGACGAACAATGTGTATTGTCACTGTCACCGCTTGCACCCGCCACCGGTCGCACGGACCGCGTCTGTCGGGCCGATATGCGGGTGAGTTGCGAAACGCGATTTTAATCACGCTCTAAACCGCTAAAAGTTTCAACATTTTCCATTTGCATGCATTTCCTAAGAGATAATAGTATGGAACGCATGTTGTATGAAAATATAGTGTTTCTTGCGCTACGCCAAACAGACATGATGTCTTAATATCTGCCTAAATTTATATGTTACACATCCACATAGAACAAAAGTTTATCTGTTAATCAAACATATAATTGAACGAAATGAGAATCGAACCCACAATGTCTGGCTTAGCAGTCAGGATTACTAAAAAATAGATCGACATGCTAACTTGACTTATATGCTGTTTATTTTTAAAACAAGAAACAAATTAGTACCGGAGACAAATATAACTACTGACGAGAAATACGTCAAATAGGGATGTCAATATCACGATTGAGTGTGCAAAAATAACGTAACATAAATCATATCAATTATAAACAAAAACACATCAATTCTACACAACGGTTAAATAAGAACTTCAACTTGCCGACAGCGGACAATAGCGTCCATGTATTTATAAGACAATATCACGATAGAGCCGACACAATATAATCGCGGATCGTATCCGATGTCTAATCTCTGGCGAGTGCGTACCCTCTTCGGTAGCGGCTTGTTAGCGGGTGTGCGGGAACCGCGTTTATTGTTTATTGCTTCAATCTACCAACCGATCATTACCGCAGCGCTAGCCTTAAGCTTCAGTTCGATCATTGATTTAAAATTACCCTCTGCGTTCGACTCGTCGCGTTAATAACATTGATAAGGCGGACGATATTCGAGCAGGTGGCGTTATACTTCGTTCGTTCGTGTCGTTAGTTTTGTTTTTAATAAAAGCGCAAGTTTGAATTATCAGCCAGTGAAATATGGTTAGAGAGTAAAATTTATTACAATTATTGTGCTTCAAGCTAAATATTACAACGACAATTTATAGAAGTTCGTTTCGAATTACGTAAATGCTTTATAGGGTATGGAGGTTGTTTCGTATAGTTTTGAGATATTATAAACATGATATCGTAACTGATCCCAAGTTAGACAGATCCTGTATTATTGTGACTAGAAAGCTTACAAATAAAAACTTAAATACGTGTATAGAAATTTGTACACTCAGAATCAGATAAAAACAATTGTTTTTGGCACGCAAATATTCATCTCTTGTGATAATCGAAGCCCCAACTGTAGACACAACAGTTGAGATCACAACCAGTAGGTCAGCGGGTCAACAAACAAAATCTATTTTTAAAATCTTCTCACAATTGTTAGACAAGTAACCGTTCATCATTTAACTATGGTCGGACTGCCGCGTTTGAATCGCATGTGAATTTACATTGGATCTTGTTATCACTAACAACTGCTAATTTTATAGAATGTTCGCACCGAAATCCCTCGATATTGCGCCACTCAGGTCAGGTCGCCTCAAGAGTATTACCGACTTAGTGCATAATATCAGCGTGTACTCTCCACGCGCGTGCATCTAATTCACCATTTTATACGGCGCATGTACCTTAAGTTAAGATCTACTCAAGTTCGCCTTAGAATGCTAACGAGGCAACGAGTACTATGTAAATATGGGATACATATGCATACGTGTATGCATGCATGTATGCATGCATGTTTGCATGTAGCTATTGAAGTAATCGTTGTTTGTGAAGTGTCGAATTGCTCGTACTGAGCAAATATGCGTGCACAGGTCCGTTCAAGCATTTCGCTTTGATTACACTTATGAATGATTGTTTGCATTTAATCGTTTGAAAATGACTGGTGATGCTTTTACATCTCTGATGCAATGATGTTAAGTTAACGATGAGTCGATTCAGCGATATACATATGTAAGAGTCCGCTTGTCTTTAAACGAGTTTCAATTGGAATGCAGGAAGTAGAACAGGGTTAAAGGAACCGCTATAAAAACACTCTCTTGAAGGTCTCTATAGAGCAACTTCTTAAGATCGTATTAGCACGTTATCTTATATATGTTTAATACAGCCATCAATTTATTTTATAACATTTTGGTAGGTGTGAAGTTTTATTTAAATTTACATAAGTTAACCTTTTCACATGTATATTTAGTTCAACATTCCAATATCACTAGAGAATCAAGTAAATGTGTATTTAGAATATGGTCATTAGTTAGCTTTAAAATAATACAATAATGAAGAAGGGTTCACATACAAATAGGGTTGTCGGTATTTATTACCCAAAATAGTTGGCTTTAAACACTTCAGAATTTTTACAAAAGCATCCGTCGTATAAATTTATTCAGTAATTAAATGTTTTGTTATTCTATTTGGATTTTACTTCAACTAATTATAAAGTAAAATATTTTAACGAGGCCTGTACAAGAGTTAAGAAATGCTTACATGTTGTTTTTACAAATTGATATAAAAATTAATTATATTTTATGCTAAACGCTTCTTTAAGCTATAGAGCGGCAGCCCTAATTATAATAGCTAAATATTTTATCGCACAAATCTGTAATAAAGTTAGCCATTCGCGGCGCGACCAGCAACGCGACTATGCGACTCGCGTTACATTCCCTTATACCAACTAAAAGTGTGCCATATAAAGAAACGCAATTGGAAATGAAATAGCCAACCAGAGCTCCATAAAGATGGGGCTCTCGATGCACTGAAAATAAAGTTAATTGCTCGTAAACCGCAGAATGCGTCCCGGTCGCCATCTTGGAACTCTCTCGACATGTTTAAGAATGCTTGTCGAGTTTAATTCGGTTTCTAGTAGTCGGCCGGGCCAATTCCTTGCAGTGTTGTGCCGTTTGCCAGAAAATTGGAATAAGTCACATTACACTGGAATGCACTTGGGGATTATTTTGAATAGCAAAAAAAAATTCTCTCTCCAATTTAGAATGAAAT
>DWEI01000403.1:0-22493 GCA_018245875.1 Mysoria ambigua
TGGTGAGCCTATTGCCGTGCATCGGGCACATATCCAGACTCCGAACCACTACTAGAAATTCTAAATTAGAAAATTTTGTATTGCTCGACCCGGGAATCAAACCCGGGACCTCCCGATCGGCAGTCGCAGCTGCAACCAACACGACCAACGAGGCAGTCAATATATATTCACGTTTTTAGAAATGTACATACCTATATGTTTATGAGTTATCTTTTATAATTTATAATTTAAGTTATAATTTAACAGTTTTGCCTAATTTGGAGTGTTACATTGTAAGATTTCAGTGGACTATTGCCCATAGTCCAGGTGACTGCGCTTCAAGTCTTTTTATAACTTTATATTCCGACCTAAGGCTACACGAAGACAAATATTTTAACTACTTTAGAATGTTGGATGCATCTTTTGTTTTCTGTATGATCCATTTGAAAACGAATTGAAAAACAGATACGGGGCTGTAAGATTTGGCATTTCACCAAGAGAATTTTTTTTCAATTCCGTCGATCGATCTATAGACATAATATCGCATTCCATATTCATTTTTCTTATATTATTGAGTCAATCCGTCTCAAAACACGCGAATCATCTGAACAGGTCATTACAATTTGGTACAACTATTACCGCGCGTGGCAGAAGATATTGAGCGCGGGTCGCAGCATTCCGTGCTTTACCGCGCGATCATGTGAACTAAGGCTTATAATATAGGTAAGTCATGTCCAAATGAATTCCTATGTTATTTTAATTACCACGCGCCAATTTACTACCACGGTACATACCAATTACACATAAATAATTTTAGAGCACAAATTATTATTTTATTTTAGGTGATAATAGATTTGTTGATATCTAAAGAGAAAAAGGAGCATAAACTCATACACATGTTTACGTTTTGTGCCCTTTTATTCTAAAAAATATAGCAAAGTCACAGTTAGTGGAAGATGTAATATTGAAATAATATAAAAAATTATCAAATCAATCAGCAAGATAGATATATTTCTCTACCAAATTTCTAATTATTAAGTAAAAAAAAAACCAAAGAGGTGTTAAATCAAAAGAGTGACTTCATACATGCAAACAAACTATTATAATCATTATGTTTACTTTGGCTTTAGTTCAGAGCAATACATTGCCAAGCCAAACTTATAGAATAAACAAAACACGCCAACAAGTTGCCTGGACAGAATCACCACGGTTCTATAATTATTGACACAATATCAAAGGTTTTACTGAGAATTTATTTGACTACTATTACTACCCGACACCAAAAACACAAATTGCCATCAACAGAAAAAAAATATCCCAGTACATCGTTAACATTGACAAAAAGTTTTGCCTTCACACTGCTGGATATAATTTGGTTTGAAAAACTTGATGATGTCATCCATACAAATGTAGGTCCATTAACTTCAGTATTTATTTCATTATCCTGACCGAATAAGTCGCACATATTGCCTCATGGGGTTGTCAAGTCTCCACAACATACATGTTTATGTATATGAAAAGGGTAAATCCTATAGATTAAGAGTATCATATGCTTATTATCATAATGTATAATGAACATATACAGATGGAGATGTTTGACACTTAGTGCTGTGTACCAACCCCACGAGGGGCGGGTGCCACTCACATGTATAGCATTTTTAAAACCCACTAGGCCCATTAGTCAGTACTAAAGGAGCTTGGCACTTTTGCCATTTCAATGCAAAAAGCAAATTTGTCTTTTCAAGTGTGTTATTATCACCATACTTTTAAAACATAATACACATTAAACTTCATTGATCACTTTTATTATTAAAAAATTGGATTTATTGTACTTTGTTTACCACATACCAAATATATAGTCCACTAAAACTGTAACTATTTTACTACAAGCCAGGTACCATCTGAGTTATGCAAAGAGTACAAGGTTTGTTTCCTCTGAAGGGATTCTTTCAAACCTGATGTGCTTCTGTATCCAATACTATCTTTATCTATGAAATTCATTTTCATTGAATATGTATATGTGATTTTACTTCCAATCATTTGAACAAAGTATAATCAGATATACATGTACACCAAAATTTGGACAAAGGTCTCCTTCCAAGATTAGAATAACTCCCTATCGTGTGTGTAATTGCACTCATTTATTTATTTAGCACAGCACATCACCACAACAACTATGAACATAACATCATTCCTATATTCCCTGAATGGATAGGTCGAATAATGTTTGACTCCAATTATTCTCAACTTATGTATGTCATGAAATATTACTACCTTAAGGGATTTAGAATTCGAAAATTCTATAATACTTTAACAGTTATCTCTAAGTCAGTAATTACACACCTAGAATTCAGTTATGTAATTGTTAAGTTTTTTTTATTTCATAATGTATGTAGTAGGGTGTATTTGTATCACTGTAATGTGGAGTAACAATGAATTAAACAGTTGATGAGTAATTATATTTGGAACTGAATTACTTTTTTTTTCATATTCTATTGTATAATACTTTTGAATCACAAGCGAACTTTGGCATATATAATAATCTTCACTTATAATTTTCATATATCATTTTATAGAGGTTTTATAAAATTATGATCTGTTAAATTATAATGTAAAATTATGATCTCTTACCTGTGACATATTGTGCAAAGACATATGATGTTGAATTACAGCTGCTGTTAACCACTCCAACCTCCCAGTCTCTGCTAATGTGGTCCCATCAATGAGCTGGCCTCCATCAAGCATTTGCTTGGGGAATGTTAACAGATTTTTCAAGTATTCCACTGTATGCCGCTCCCGATCATGGTTCCCATACTCTGCTTGTCTACTGTATGAGGCCAAAACAACTGCTTGTTGGCAATCACAAATTATTCTACCCTCTACTAAATCAGTCTTTAGTTGTAAGAAATAGTGATATCGGGTAACCTCATCTGTGATCAAGCTCGTTCCAGATATGACGTAGTACATCACACGTAAATGCAGTTGATGGGAAGACGCATGCTTGTCCAACTGACGTTTTAGAGGTCGATCTAGTTGAACCCATCGGGACTGTTGGCTTCTGTTCATATAACGAAGGCCAAAAAACTCCGGCTGGTTGATGCTCTGCCGCTGACACACGTTGTCCAGGCATTCCTGCCCCGTACTGTCTACAGACAGCGTGCAATCCGCAACTCCACCATCCAACAGCTCGACGCTTATTACGAATAGGCTTTTCGACGCAACATTGTACTGTCGCGTCTTCTTTAACTTCAATTTAAAAGGCATCTTCTAGAACCCGGCTCCTATTAGTAATAACATCACGGAACAAATGTTACGCTGTACATTTATGGTATAAGAATGTAGGAAAGGAAGCATCCGTTATGCGCGCCACATATTTACGCGATGTTCTTTAACGTTTCCGGCTGGTTTTGTCGATCCCCAAAGCACACCGACCACGCAGTAACTCATCAATATTAAAGGAATTATGTAAAAAAAGGCAAGTAAACACATAACAAAATACTAAATTCACAATATTGCGGCCATCGTAATGACAATTTGACAACTGAGTGACAGTTGCAGTGTTGCCATTATCATGTTACACATTCCGGTAAAATCTTATCTTAAATGAATATCTTACTTTATAAGAAATGCAAATAAACATTTTACATAAATTTAGCCATCTTTGCTGTTTTATATAAAATCAAATATATACCAACATACGAAATCTTTGAAAATCAATCGAAACTATCTATCTATAACCTATAATATTTGAAATTCATTGATTTCGTTTTAAAGATAAATGAGGTCAAGAATTCTTAAATAGGAATAAAATGAAAATACAAATATAAAAAATTGTAAATAATTTATATTTTACACAAAAATATGAGTCTACAATATATTTCTGTCTTTGATTCTAACAACTAAATTCTTAAATCATTTGAGAGACTAACGAGTATTATGTGTGGGTACAAATCAGACTAGGCAGAGGCTCGTTTTTGTTCAATATTGAGCCAATCTTTAGGCTCCTTTAATACTTTTGTTAACTTTTCTTCTGGAGAGTCTGGCTTAGGCACGTTCATATATTCCCATTTCTGCAAATTAAATAATTTAAACGTGTCGTAATCAGCTTTGTAAGAACAAATTTAAAAAATTATGATTGGAGGCCACAGGCAATATTTTGTTGATTATATATAAATTTAGATAATTTTACTTTATTTTATGAAATATATTATGGTTACTATGGACCAAAGATCTAATTAACGTAACGAAACAAATTAGATTCAAATACCTGGAATCACGATAGGGAATTCCTTTGTTACCAAGCTATCTAGTTTGTCTGCTTGCTCTTAAGTTCTATGTGAATTTTACGCAAATTAACTATTAGATACTGTTTTTTTACTGAATTTTACGTGGGTGTTACACATAATTGCTTTATTGGGGTTTGGAAAATGTCTAATCCGTCGAACAAAAAGTATCATTTCAATAAACAATAATACGTACAGCGTTGAGTGGCAAAGACATCAGTATCGACTCGTAACGCGCTTCAGGTGTGTGAAGGCCGAATTTTGTTCCCCGATCGTAAATCAAATTAAATTCCACATATCGACCACGTCGTAGTAACTGCCACTGTCTTTCATAATAGCCATAAGCATCATCTTTGTGTTTCTTCACTGTAACGGAAACATACAGTTACATTTAATAAGCAACTTATTTTTAGCATGTAATGGCATAAAGTTTTAGTGTGACCATATATTAAAATGTTACCGAAATAGTAGAAAATTATGTACCATTTCGCTAAAATAAATAGATAAGTGCAAACGTTGAATAATTAATTAACGTAGTTAGGTAATTACATTTGCGTTTCACATCAATAATCAAGTAAGAATAAATTATAGTCGTGTTCTATTGACTTTTTGCGTTATGAAAGTTTATTTCACCTGAATAAAAACGGAATATAAATTACCCATATACAAATAAGAGATAGTGTATACGGACTGCCTCATTGGTCGTGTTAGTTGCAGGAAAGACTGTCGATCGAGAGTTTTTGGGTTCAAACCACGGGTCGGTCAATATTGAATTCAAAATCTGGAGAAATGTGTGTACATTTTCAGATTTTCCAGACTCCGAGCCTCGCATTCTGGCAATGGGCCCGGTGTCTGGAAATAGACTTACCACCTACTGCACTAACTGGTGAAACGTGGGGAGCGTGTTACACTCCTCTACTTATCTCTTCGGGGATATCATGCGCGATGTTACATAGATATAATTGAAGCATAATGTGAAATCGCCTAGAGAAATACTCGTTTATATAAAATCAGCTTACCAATAGGTATGTAACTTGGAACGACCGCTTCGGCGCAAGAGGTGACGAATTGAAAGGCGCTCTGTTGATCCGGGTAGTCGATGTCGTCGAAAAATATTCCGCCCACCCCGCGCCTCTCGCCGCGGTGCGTTATCGTGAAATAGTCGTCACACCATTTCTTGAATCTGTCCGGAAAACTTTAAATGTAGCTCGGCTCGGATGATCGGTTATGGGTTAAGGCCTAAGTTTTCTCCACGGTACCACACACGGAAGTGGTACGTTTTGTTTCAGATCTTTTTACCTACCTAATTTGCTTTTTAAAATATTATTATATAAAATTTCATGGTTGTTTACATAATCTTCAGCCTATCTCATTCTATTTTTAAAGATATTTCTCACTTAAAGCGTTTTCGGACATACATACCGCGTTGGACACGCGGTTTTTAGCATCTAGATAATAACAGACAAAAAAAAATTGACCATCGTAAATCTATTTATCGATTGGTCTTATTATACCGGTATTAATAAAGGTTTATATTCTCAAGAGAATTCTTACTTAAAATAATACGTCTTGTCGTGGGCATCGCACGCTTGCTTCAGTGTGAGGTGGAAGTGCACGGCGTCCTCCTCGTTCAGGTAGTACGGTGTCAAATCGGTGCCGCCCCCGAACCACCACTGGACCCCTACAAGAACAGTATATCATGGGGAATATCTGTAGAACTGTGTACGCCTGAGCCCGCGTCGTGTGCCCCGTGCAAGTGATTCGACACGATCGAGCTCACTGTCGGTCAAGTACGGGTGGTTAGCGACCGTGGAGACGGGCATTGTCCGTGGAAGTTCGATAAGATAAGTACGTAAGGAAGTCTGTACTTACGTACGCAAATCTTTCACAGATCGAAATCATTCCCAACAAGTTACCATCCATGTAATTAAATATTTGCATAAAGAATTGGGCTTGTAAACTCTTATGGGCTGTCACTCTGATGTGGACGATATGGCTAGAACGATTTGGGCAAGTATTGCATTTAAGGAATGAGGCAACACAATTCTTCTTCCGACCCTCTTATCATTCCACTGTTAGAACATATGTTTCCTATTAGAAAGAGAGGGCGAATTCATAAAGTTCACTTTAGGCCAGCGAGACGTGTGGTCAGTGGCTGTACACACTTGACTTGACTCTACCGTTCACTCACCATTCTTATCTTTGACCTCGAAGTAGCGGTAGTTGAAGTGTATGGTGGGCACCATGGGGTTCCGCGGGTGGATCACGGCGCTCACGCCCGCCGCAAAGAACGGGAGCTCCTTGTTCTCCAAGTTCTTACCTCTATTGACGGGAATTCATATTTAACAGCTAATCAGTAAAGATACCGTAAATAACAGGGTACGATTTTCGTATTAAGAATTATTTTTGGTGAACATTGTAAATGAGAGTAATCATAGAAATTTAATAACAATAACTATCTTTAAATTTCATCATTTACTCTCTATAATGGTGTGTGGCGGTATAAATTGCAAGAAAGAAAGAATTGTGCAAAGTTGAAAATAAAAAAAAAACTATTCCTGGACGTATTGATTAAATGATCAACACAGCAGGAACCACAAATTCTAGGAGAATAAAATTGATGCTAAATTTATATAATCTGTAAGCACAAGGTATTCGTCAAATCATCCGTTCACCCGGTCTATATGAATGATTATTTTGACGCGGGAACTATATAGATTAATACAATATCTATCATTGTATAGTATAAATCATTTCACACGCACCTGCTCTTCATTTGTTGTACCGCGGCCGGCGGCAGAGTGCCCGACACTACGGATATGTTGACGCCGGCCTTCTCGAACACCCGACCGTCTTGCAGTACGCACGTGATCCCCCCTCCGCCCTCGTTGCGAGTCCAACGGTCCACTTTGAATTTTGCCTCCTGTAACACACCGTGCATCTAATTAAGTGCTATCAGTTATTGCTTACCGACATGTGAATCAATGAACTGAAAGCGTTTATTTTTACATTACAAGTGGAAAAGGTCACAAAATTTATTTATGGAGTGCTGTATACTACTTATAATGGTAGACAAAAAATAATTATATTTATAGTCTACAGCATAGAATCCCAAGCAATTGCGAGGCAGTTAATACTACTAATTTATCAACATAAACATTATTCCTTTTATAGCTCCCGTTTAGAATAGGATCTTCTGTCAGAATATGAAGGGTCAAAGCCTTAGAATGCCACGTGAGCCTACTGCGGGTCGACGAATTTCAAATGTTTTAGAGAATATTATTAAGGACTTAGTCTCGCCTATGCCTTGTCGTAGACAAAATATGCGTATAATAATTTATGTGTTTTGTTTTAAAAAACCCAACTTGACGCCTGTAATCCCCGAAGAGGTAGGCAGAGGAATGCAGAACACTCTCACATTTTACCAGTTACGTTTACGTCCCACTACGGAATAGGTGGTGAGCCTATTCCCATGCATTAGACACATATCCTGAATCTGAGCCACTACTAGAAAATCTAAATTAGAAAATTTCGTAGTGTTCGACCCGGAACCTGCCGATCGGCCATCGCACCCGCAAACAACACGACCAAAGAGGCAGTTGTTCAATGAGTATTTTGTTTTACTTTACTATTAATGTTATTCTAACTTCAAAAAATTTTAAATATGTATAACACAAATACAAAAACACAACAGAGAACACTACGCACTAAGCACTGAAAATGCTTGTAAGTATATACAACAGATAATATAGAATTATGTTATCTTATCGCAAATCGTCCGCTAGAGCTAGTTTTAATTAATCTACTTTACAACTACCGATACAAACGTTTTATCAACTTCGTCAACACACCTATTATCCCGAACTCCCAAGATAAAAAGACATCCGCATGTGAATATTCCCGTTGTTAAATTCCAAAAACAAGAACTGTATAGTCGCATACCGGGTAACTGACACGATACACTTTCGTCATAAACAATTGAATAATGTTATGTATGAAAGAAATAAATCTCACCTGATTTAAGGAGATCTGTTAGATCGCATTGGCTCTACTATCAAAGACGTTATGGGATAATTATATAGCCAGTATATTTTATTCACTTGGCGTTCATTCACTTGACGCTTTTGGTGGGATTTACTTTAGGGATGTAATGTACGGAATGTCTATTGGAATGGTCGCAGTGTGGATTTGTGCCCGATGGTAATAGACACACCGCCTATTCCATAGTGGGACGTAAACGTTACCTAATGAAATGTGGGTATACACTACACGCCTCTCCCCATCACTTCGGGGATTTCAGACGTAATGTGACATTACATTAGGACTAACAATTTTAGTTTTGTTAAAATAAAATTAATGTGAAAATAGTAGGAAATGTACATATACAATTAAAGAATAACATCTACAGAAAATTCTAAGTTATCAAGCTGTATCCAATTTTTTTTTGAATTCAATATCATATCTTATCTATGGAACAAATATGGTAAGGTTTCAGATTATAAGAAACATATATGCCATATGCCCTTCGGAATCAAGTGGCTTACAAGTGTACAACAATACAATATCTAATTAGCCATATGAAAAGTGTAGGAAGTATGAATCTACAACTAAAGAATATAAAGTAGAAAAAGCAATGAAATTTACAACTAATTTTGACAAGATTATAAGCAGTGACTGCCTTGTTGATTATGTTGGTTGTAGGTGTGACTGTTATTGTTGGCTCCCGGGATAAAATTCTGATTCAGACATTTTTGGTTTCTAACTGAAATTTTGCAGTAGTGTCTCGGAGTTTAGATATGTGCTCAATGTATGGCACTAGGCTTACAACCTATTCCATTGTGAGATGTAAATGTAACCGGACAAATATGGAAGTGTATAACACTCCTCTGCTCACCTCATAGGAGGCTTCAGGAATAACAGGCATGATGTTACGTTTTGATACATATTGTAAGCAGTCTATATAAATAATGATGAAAGTATAACGGAAATCATGTCATAAAATGCATACCGGCGATGGTAAGAAAATATCGTTGTCGAAATCATACTCATCAACAGTTTTGTCATCATCCCATGCCTACAACAAAATAAAAATGTTGTAGGTTCACAACATCAAGAACACATAAAGCAGTATTGTTTCAAAAATTTGTAAATAAAGTGAATTTAAAAAACTAATGTAATGAGGTTTCATTAAAATACCACATTCAAAGGATTGTCTAATTCTCCTCAGTAATGCATTACGTATATACATCTACAATAAAATAGCAATGAATTTAAGTTGAAAGAACCTTTAAAACTAGTTAGATGAATTAGACAAATGCAAAAACTCCAACTTCAAAGATGAAATACACATGATCTCCCATGTTCATCAAGTAATCTTCAAGAGAATTAGTGTAATATATAACATCTTTGCACTGCCATAATTACCTAATATTGACATTATAACACTATAGGTATTAAACTTTTAGTATAAGATTTCACAATGAAAATATACAGTTTCATAGTGATAATAATTTATGATTTGGAACAGATAATTCAAATCTCTGTAATGGTTATAAATACCGTACATTTATGTGTGTGCCTTGAATTAAAAATTTTAGTTTTAAATTTTTTTCTTGATCTAAAGGATAACATCAGTGAGTTCAAACCTCATCCTCCTCTTTTTCAAGAGCACGGCAAAACTCAGCTTGAATTCTCATTATCAGCAGTTCCATTTGTGTCTTCATGTCATCTTGGGTTTTCTCTAGATGTGAAACTGGTGTGATAGGTTCAGCCATGTAATTTTTGAGCTGTATAATCTCAGACATCTCTGCTTTGTTCTGTGCAAGCTGGTTATATGTTATGTATCCTGCTCCAAGAACTGCACAGTATAATCTGTGGTCAAGTATTTATTTGTGTTGGTTATTAAGATTATAATACATACTATACTTACAGGAATAGAATATAACAATTATATTTGCACTTTTGCATAAAAATTTAATTAAATTAATGTAATAAAGTTGTCAAAGAAAATTTATACCATACTACTATTATTTATTGAGGGAAATCTATGGTTGGGTGTATTCTAATTAATTGGTTATAGTTATATCGTATAACATTTTAAATTACTGAAATTGTGTCAACTTATACTGAAAGCTTATCTTATATATTTTATCTGATAAATAGTTATTGTGAGCCGGCGTTAAAAAAATTTCGAACAATATGTGCTTAACATGGCTAGAACTGGTGTAATAACATTAAACAATTTTAGTAATATATCCAAAATGAAAAAATACAATAGAGTGACAAAATAAGCAGAGACTAACACATTGCATAAATGTTTACAATATCAAAACATTCCATAACAATGATTTAACGATAAATTCATACATACTTTAGAGGTCGATTTCTGATCTTCTTGTATCCCGCCACATAACTTAGAGTCTTAAAACTTCTCACTGCAACTTTATACGACATTTTTATGTATTACTGAAAAAGTTTGTATAATTTTAATTGGATAAAAAAAATTGGCGAGTAGAGACGTCAATTCACCATTTGTTTGAGGTTGAAGTAAGTTTGACGTTCGATGTTTGACATCGATGGAGATTATTATCATGTTGTTGTCGCGTTGCGCCTCCTAGTGGCCGAGGTGTGAGGCACCTATCAGCTGTTGTGAAATTTTCCTCTGCAAGGCGCTCAAGTTGAAGCTACATGCGCAATATGCGTTCATCTCTTTCCGTAACACGTGCGGCGAGATTGATCGCGCGTGTCGCGCTCTTTTCGACCGACGAGCTCTGCTAGTCGTCGTAGAGCAGTCCGCCGCGGGCCGTGTACGGTGCGGTGTTATAGTGTGACGGTGCGCATCAGTGTGGAGCAGTGTGCGCGTGTATTGCCGCTCCCGACTATCGATCGTCAGGCAGACCGCATTGCCGTACATTCCGGAGGCGGTGCCTTGCCTAGTTTTCGTTGCTCGTCGGCGTGGCGGGCGCGTGTCGGCGTCGGCGTCGGCCCAGGCTGCCCTGCGCAGTAGCGGCGCGTGCAGCGCGGGAGCGAACGACCCTCCTTCTGCCAAAACCGGCTCGCTGTTCGCGACGGATGGCTGTGATGTAGCCGGGGCCGGCGGACGTGCGGCCTTCGGACAAAGGATTCGCGACTTTCGCGGTTCGCGATGAAGAAGTTTACTTTCAAGGGCGTGCTGGACGGGTTCCGCAGTTCGGTGCAGGCGGCGCCACGCGGGACCGAGCAAGAGATCCAAGAAACTCTGCGTCCGGAGCACTTCCAGATCAAAAAGGTGAGTGGTATTATCGTGCGCTCGACCGAAGAGCTACAGATAGGATGGCGAGGTGGATCGGCCCGAGGATCGGTAATGGGACATTGGGCTGAAGTGGTGATGTATTTATGAAGCCGGCTCCTCGTATCGCGGGCCTCGCATGTGCCCGTGTTGTGTAAACTATACGGTCCGTTGACACGACATCAGCACGCACCAAAACAATCGGCGATAACAGTGTCGCACCGTTTTATATTTACTGCGAGCAGGAGATAGCGATGTGAAATATCTTCAGTAGCGGAGGGTTTTGAGTTTTTGAGTCACTAGGTTAAAGGTTTGTGTTTCCACTACGTGCTTACGTCAGTTGCTGCCCTTGACCGTGCAATCTGTTAGTACTATAAAGTATAAACGTAATCATTTTGGTTTGCCCTTGATGAGAGGCTAATTGAGCGACTGTTCGCATTGTAAGTGAGTAAATGTTTTTAGCACCGAAATTTAGAGGACTGGTAGGTGACTGAAAGAGCTTCATATTAAACTGATAACAGATTAGATAGAGTAGCCCCACAAAAACACATTTTTACCTGTTTTATTTATAGTCAGATATTAATATTTCACAATTCAAATATTTCGTGTGCTACGCAGGTTTTTCTTTGTAAGCGAATGTGTCTTTAGTGCATCGGTTAGATTCTACGTTTTCAATTAGAACTGACCGAAACTTAAATACTTTTTCAATTACAATATTTTTATATGATTAAACTTTTGAATTTTGTGTGTCGTTGTCAATTGATAGCTTATAATTATTGCCCACCTAAGTCACTAAATAATATCTGCAGTTACGGTGAAGTCACGAAGACAAAAGTGAAGCCCTATCTATAAATCAGCTGGCGGATCATTCACTAGATAGTCGATAAGTAATGATAAAAGATTGGCGATAGAATGTATTATTAATACTGTTTATTTAAACCAGTAAGTTTTGCATTTGTTACGAAATGTCGATGATTAAATACGTTAAATTAAATAAATCCCTGGGTATAGCATTTTACACAAAGAGAAAATGTGTGAATGTAAGGAAAACAGCAGTCGATAATATAAATAAATGAAATATCTTTACAACTATAATATGACCCTTCTTAAACGGATCGAATTATTATGGTTATTTAGTGAATACGTAAGTTTTTTTACAGAATATTAAGTGCTTTCACACATTCCCAATTTAGGTATGAAGCCGCGTAATGACAAATTTCATAATTGTGTCAAAAATATATTGAATTTTATTCACTATATAATTTCATTGTTCGTTTGAACAGAATGTGTATTATTAGAATGAAAACTTGTTACGATGAAAATACCATAATTGGAGCTTAAAGTGTTATTAGCAGTTTCTAGTTTCATACTGTTACTTTTTTCTTTTATAATTTCATTTATTACTAGCTGACACGGCAAACGTTCGACTACTATAGACATTATTTCCAGTGAATACTTTGGTCATTAAACAAGATATAAAGAATCTCTTTTGTGTGTATAAATGCTTTAAATTTAAAAAAACTAATGACGGTTAAATTATTTGGCTGTTATACTATTAATATACTGAAATCGTGTTATAATAATGGGGGGTGCTTTAAAATAATTAAATTTAATTAAAATTATAATTAAATTTAATTAATTCCCAAGCAGTTTGACCACAAAAAAATGATTATAACATATTGCCTGGAACACGATGTTTACCAATAAGAAAATTAGTACAATGAAGACAAAGATTAATCTGCATTTAATTGCATTATTCTATTCTTGCATAAAATCAGTTTACAAAATATTGCGGACCTTTAAAAATTAACTTCGATTAACGGTATACGGCTGTGTAGGTACGGTGCCTTATGATCTGTTCAACGGATATTAATTTTAAATTAATATTTTATTACGTGATCACAAGGTCTTTGCTTGTTTTTGTGAATTGTTTTTGTAGTTGCCCGACGGATACACACAAGTCATTGATGAATACAAAATACATTATACCTACATTAAGTTTCACTTTTGTATTCTCTATTGGTGTTTTAGTTTGATGTTGTGATCATCAACAGAGCATAACGAGCGCATTGCTATTTTGTGCCAAAAAAGGCTCCGTATTTGATTCAGAGTATTTTTTATCTGTTCTGGCTATGGATTTTTTCTTGCTTATATGTGTCGTATAAGTCGGCCTATGGGACAATCGACGTAATAATCCTATTGTGCGGCTGAGTGTGAGGCGCCAGTCGATATCATACAAATTCATCTACAATACAAGCTGACCGTTAATCTGATAGTTAATGTGTAACCGTATTACTCGTGATTACCGATTACTGTGACCACACATTACTATGACCACACATACACTCGATACGAATACGCCTAGTGTGTGGTCCATAATTAAAACACTGCTGTAATGTACGCTGTGCAAATGTCAATGAAAACAATGCTTCTAGGCAATATCTGCCTGTCAATTTTATTTAATTGATGTCTAAATGAATATTCTATAAAAATATAAATGAATAAATATAACATTTTATAAAAAAAAACACTTAAGAACTGACATTTATCCTCAAAAAATTAAATATCGTTTGTTTTTAAAAAGTAAATGCAGTTATTTCGTTTGTTACGCCAGCATTAATAAAGTCAACACGCTTAGGGGATATAAAAATAAAACTTCACTTTTAATCTGGCCCATTTCACCCCTGGCCTCGAAATCCAAATATAAAGATTGGAGCCAAATATAGAAGCGGGTTAGTCCTCATACAGCCTAATTATTAATTTTTGGTACATATCCAAGTACGGTGATGCGAGAGTTGAGCATAAACTGAGAGTTAAAATTGCACTGATACAATAATTCTCTGTTCTGAATATCACAATATATGGGAAGGATAATAGTTAATGGTACTATAAATACGAACATTTACAAAATGCCCGGACCAGTGTTGAAAACGGGTAATGATGTTGCTCGCAGTCCAGTTACCAGTCAATATTATTTAGTTTCATTATCGGCTTTTGCTAACGATACTACTAATCCTATTTCTAGTCTTGTTCGCGTCGATCGCAGGTATACATGAGCGATTCAGTCCCTTGTGAATGTTGCCTACTTGTTTGCCACTCCCTTAAGTAATGTATTATTGAATTCGTTCGTCGCTTTTCATTAGACACGCATAACATTTTTGTGTTAATGGTGTAAATGTCGGTGTTACTAACAGTCGCACCGAAGATTTTTTTCAAGGTCACGTCGCTGAAAGGTTTTAGTTAAAACTTGATAAAGGAATGGCTTAAGCTCTGCCATAACATTGGCTATTTACGATACTTTAAAACAATATTTGAAATAATGTAATACCTAAGGGATGAAAGTTTTTATGAATAACTTTATTAAGTTGATTTTCTAAAAATGTAATGTCTGTATTTGCGTATAAACATTCTGATTAGATTAGATCATCGCTCTAAATAAAATGAAACAAAATAACTCGGATAGATCTATGTAAATTGCCCATTTTATAAACCCATTCAAAATACCAACGAAAGCTGAAAGGCGTTAACTGTCGTACCGCCATAGAATTTTACAGTAATTGCTAGATTAGGTCAATTATATAGCAAAAACTTATTTGTGAGTATTGTCAATATTCGTACATTCATACATATCTTCACGCCAGGTCACTCACGTCATGTCAAATATATATACTTACAGACTTGTCATGGAATGTCAAATATATATACTTACAGACTTGTCCATCCATATACATTAATTATGATCTTTAGTATAGTTTCGCAATATATTCCGCCACAATATATTCTGATTTAATATAATTACACAATATATATCATATGTATATTCCGCCGTGAAAACTGAATCGTGATGAAACACGCCAAGTATTCCTGCAATTGACAAAAATACACGTGAATGTATTGTTTCGCGTCATTTTGCGATGTACCTTTAAGATTGAGTTGAATGATGTAACAAATAAATAGCGTGGACCATACGGAGTCACGCAAGGTCGTACACTATGACCACATGGCTAGTATGAATGTATGCACAAGTGGATATGATGCTTTTAGTATTATTGTATTGAAAACCTTTAAAAATATATAAGATTACAAACTCAGTTGATTTTACTCAAATATATGTATAAAATTTAAAGAGGACAATTATAATCGTTTGAAGCATTGGTGATGTTCTTATTGACGTTGTTTAACTGTTATTGCTTAGAAGTTTTATGTGGTGGACATACATATTTATGTGTGGCATTGGTGCATTGATTCCCTGCAACAGGCCCTGAACTGGATTGCTATAATATAAAACTGAAAATGATTACTGGATACCATGACGATGACTGTGCGAAATTTGCTTTCCATAAATGTCTATTCACAGACTACTGTTCTCATTTATAGCTACAAATAATACTTTTGGAGCCGTACAATGAGACTAAATTAATATAGGTATTCATACAGTTACGAGTATTTGGCGTATGAAAGAACAATGTTTTAGTGTACACTACAAAGTACCACGCGGAGCGTTGACATGAAGAATACAATCTTGTCCAAGCTATGAGTATTGCATATACATATGTACCTGCGTGAAATAGAATTGGCTTAAAGCAAGTTTTTAAAACTTAGATTTATTATAATATACGTTTAATAAAATACGCTTGGTTTACTATTCAACGTTTAAAAAGTGATTTTACACATGGTGAAATATGTCCGGCTTTAATCACGTGTATTTCTTCAGGTTGGTCTTACTAATTTTGATCTATACGAGGTGATTTTGACAGGCTCCCTCCGATTGCTTCAGCCTGTACAATATAGACCTTGTTATATTAAACTCATCTTTTAATATTGCTAAACATGTAATAATTTCCGCCGCTTGACAGAACCAGTCTTTTTCTTTTTTGTAATTGGATTTCTTAGAAAATTCTTTGTTCTAATTTGTATTCCAATACTTAATTTTTGAGATACGATTTCTAATACCAGTGACAGATAGGCATAAGCATACTATATTATTTAAAAATTATCCAACCAGCTCAAAATGCAAAGCAAAACAACACATATTTACGTGGTGTTTCTTATTATTCATAATTTGTAGAGGAAGATAGTGTTGCAATTAACTGAGGAATTCTTTAAAAATCTGAGGAAATACTATCAAAATAAATTGCGCAGTGACTTTATGAAATAATGTAATAAAGCCACTGCGCAATTCTTTCCTTTTTCGTTTCATCTTTATAATGGACGCATTTATTGTGCCTCTTGTGGATCTTGTTCCGTTTAACTGTGCTTAAGAACGCTCGTTGAAAGCTTCTATTTGTCATTTTGCTTTTCCCGGTCAGTCTTCGTTAAGGCACATTGGCCTCGTACATTTCATATGAATCCTCAAAAGCGTTCAATGTTCCAACGGAACTACAGCGGAATGTGAGAACAAATCAATAGATAACACAATATTGATTTCATGTTTCGTTGTTTCGTGGCGTCGATAAAAGGAAAACAATGTCGAGGCCGGTGTAAATAACGGTGACGCAAGACGTGATCTCACAGTCGAGCATTACGCTGACATGTCTCGTGTGCTGTGTGAAGATATTGCTTTTTTATTGAGTGAAGCGCAATATTTCACTGCTCAAATTACACATTGTGCTTGGAAGGATTTCGTTGGAATTTCTAGTGTTATGAACGATGTTATTAAAATATTCTGTGGATTATTGCTCTTTTATTATTGAGGCGGAACGTGTACTAGTCGTTTAGTTATGAATACTAATAATTACGTTAAATGATAAAGTAAAGTAATGTGATCAACCGTGGAAGCCATAATAAGAATAGGTATTTATGGACAAAGTGCTTCCATGGTATTAGTCAATGTAACATATCGGTTTATTTTATATATATTTGAGTATACAGTATCATATACATAAGTATTATGTTTACATTTTTATAAGATTTTCTGATTTGAATGAGTGGTTTCATTTCATTTCAATTTGAAGAATTCTGGTTTGAATTGTGGTCCTTATACTGAGAATGAAGATATTTTTTTAAACATGACCATATATCGGATAGTAATTGCTCATATTTTATAAAATGTGCTCCAAATAGTCTTAATAATGAATTCCATGTTATCTTGAAATAGCAATCAAGCTATGACTGGTGTGAGCTAGGCTGTCGTCACATTGTAACTATTGGTGAATTCAATTTGTCTCTGTTTATCCTGCTTTCCTGGGCGGTTCGTGGGGACGGTTCTTTTAATTGGAAACGGCTCGAATACGTGCCCTCTGGTCTCTCTTTTCAGCTAGTATTAGAAAAGTTTCAAACGTGACTACATTCTGGTATGACTTGGATCGAACCTTCAAAGTTAGCTTCTTCATGTTGTGAAAAGATTTAATGTAAAATTCAAGGTGATATTAGATTTTGGGCAAAGAGATATAAAGTTGGTTAAAGTTTTCAAATTTGAAGTTAGGCACCGTTTTAGAATACAGGTGGAATTTAATTTTCATAGGCAAGCTAGGAGACGGTTAGAAAATTCCGGGGATTTGGTCAACCTGACTTCAAATAAACACTCTTCATTCACTCACGAAGACGGAAAGGAATAGTATATATAATTGCATAGCAGAAATGAAACATAGCAAAAATACTAAAAGGTTTTCCATGCGTTCACATTAAATGTGAATTTTTATGGCAGATATGTCGTTGTAATAATTTTCACAGAACGGAAGATATTTTAAATTGAACGATCTAAAATTATGAATAAAATATATTATTATAATTATGAATAAAATACAATATATAAAAATTATGAATAATATCATAAAATATAGAAAGATTTTAATTTTTTCATGTCTATGGAACAACACTTAATATAATTGAAAGAATTCTCTATTTGACGTCAGAAATATTGGTATACTATTTAATTTATCATAGATGCTGATATCTAAAACATCAAATGTAAGCCATTTTCTTTTGTTATGGGGCGATCTGGTACATCTTATGAAATTGAGAAGACTAAAGAGGCCATTATGTCGAACAGTTTTCCAACAAATATCGCTTTAAAAAACCATCTATTCCGGAGAGTCGTTTTGAACTCGCTTCATTGGAAGTCGATAGTATGATGAACTCATGAACCGAGGAGGGGGATAATAATTTGTAACTTACCAAATTTGGCACACAATTTGATAATTTGGCTGTTTAAGAACTTTATTATTATGAATTTGATAATTTATATTTAAACTACTGATTTTGTTCCGACAAATATTAGGTAGCTAGGTAGAAACAAATTATATGGTACCAAATAAGGGTGGGTGCTATGGCGCTCATTATTTGTGACCTATTAGCAATGGACTAAATCACACCGATGATGAACTATAAACGATGATGATGACAGCAAATAATATTATCCCGTTTTAAGTAATATTTCCGGATGGTGAATTCATTCAAAGTGACACTATAATATTTTCAAAATAATTTCAAAAGAATTTTCATCAAAGTTCCCTGGTATGTATTATCAATTTATGTATATATATATATATTTTGTGATTGAGTATCACCTCCTCTCTCATGCTAACGAATTTGACAGCTAGAAAAGACATCATCTTCAAATGACAGTTTTAAAAAGAAAACTTGGCATCTTGACCGGTTCTCATCTCTTTGCGTTTGGCGAGACTTGTGTGACTGTAAAAACGATATTCAATATGCTGCTGAACTTTTAACAGTAGTTGAAGTTCAGATACCATTCGAGTCGTAGTAATTTCAGTAGTACTTCTGTCTATATATGTGAATACGGAAACTACATAGGTACTATTATACTAAACTAACTATGCACTACTAACTACACTCCTTGAAATGTATCCCACGTATTATAACAGTGGAAAAACGTCGCAATAAACAATTATACTTACATATTTATATAACATTCACGTATTATATACTCCCATTCTGTCGATTTCATAATAGCATCGCCATTATTACATCAAGGAAGAACGGTTTGGATCCTTGCTCTCGCCGGCTACAGGAAAATTAATCGTGAATTTATCTCGGATTTGTAATGTAGGCGAGAAATGGGAAAAGCTTATTTTATGCGAGGCGTAATGAAGCATCGGCTCGGAGCAAACTTTATACAAAATGAGGTCTTCGGTAAAATCAAAATTGGATTGTCAACTGAAGAAAACAATACTTACAGCCAGACGATGCATTAGTGATAATAGTGAAAGATTTTTAATTTTAATTGATCGTTCAGATGTTGGAAATTATAATTGGACTGGTTCCATTATCAATGAGATACATAAAACTACATGTACATTTAAGCTTCTAATTTAATAGACAAGTTAATTAACTTGTCTACTAAATCAGACAGTCGACGTTATTACAAATGTCTATATAAATGGATACTTTAGAATTTGAAAGACTCTAGAACACTTCAATTGTATGATAATATTTCGATTCGAACGCTCAACATGCCCCCAAACTCGGCTAGTATGTACCTAATAAAACGCCACTATCGATGAATGAGTCTGTCTATGCAAGCTATAAGCTGGTAATGACATTAGTGGGCTGACCTCAACCTTATGCAGGGAAACGACTCGCTCAATTGCTTGATTGCTGATTCAACTGGGTCACACCTATATTTGTTGTATACTATAAACGGTTGGGTATTTAGTAATGATTAAACGCAACAAAAGACACGAGCCAAGTTACCTCCACGTTTCACCAGTTACATTTATGTACATAGAATAGCTAAGTGGTTAACTTATTCCTATACCCAAGCAAAAATCCAGACTCGAGCGAGTTACTACTAGAAATTTTAATTAGAAATTCTATTTACAAATATCGAATAATACCCGAGGCCACATTTACACCTAGGGCCTCTCGGTCGGCAATTGTACTCGCAACCAATCGCCTAACGAGGCAGTTTTAAGTAATAAACTAGTTTTTGATTCATTTTGTATATATAAAGCTTAATTCAGGCTTCTAGAACTAGAGTGGTCTAATCTATAAAACTAGAGTGACCTAAATGAACACGATGTAAGCGGTTTTAGGCCGCTCTGGTATTGTATATTAAAATAAAATGTAAAATTAAGAAATTGTAAATAGGCATAAGGCCTATATTGCTAAAAAGCAGTTAGGCCGCTCTGCTTTTAGCAGCCTCTATTTAGATATGAGGGGTAATAGGGTACAGAAATCATGAAGCGTTAAAATTCAGTTCTAAAAGGTTGTCAATTCAACTGTGACTGATTTCAGATGGGACGGTTCTCCTTTGTCTCGGGATACCAATTTCATTTGCTCGGGTGATATTAATCATGAAGATACTCGACTATTTTGGTTGAACTATAATGTAAATATCTGTATAGAAAGATTCAAGCATTGTTACATTATATTGTTATTACAGATATAAATGTAGAAGAAGCTCAGCAGACTATTTGGCACTGACTAAATATGGTGATATAGTAACAATAATTATGCATCGACTATTATACGAGCGAGAAGAGTGTGACCGTAACGCGAGCGTAATGTTTGTAGATAAGCGACAATTTCCATTATGGCTATTAAATTGCTAATCGTCACGCGGCTATCGGGGGAGAACGTGCCGCAAACGTGATGCCCTATTTGTCGTCGGAACGTGTGTGCGGTATCGTCGTACGTCAGCTTCATTGAAAGGTTTGAATTCGTTGTTCAATCACTGACATAGATATTTCGATGGTACATAATTCTGTTCTTTATTCTGTCTGGTTTTGTCAGTATGTTTTTCGTTGGAGGCTTACCGGCGCGGTGGATTAGCAATCCTGTCACCTGAGCTGGAGATTACGGGTTCGAATCGGTTCCAGAAAAAGGTTTCTGTGACGCCTGTTCGTTTTGGGACTGGGCGTGGGATCGTACTTGGAAAAGTCTGCTACCTATTTGAAGGCATAAGTAGAATTTTATTTTTGCGCCAATGCAGATTTCTTGATGGAGATACATCTACATATTTAAGGCATACATATATGTACATATAGGACATGGAACCCATGCGGGAAAAAATTGCGCTTCACACATGATTACAACCACATGTAAGAATAGTTTCAAATTTGCGATTTAATTCTGAGTCATTCACATAGATCGCTTAATTTCGCGTTAATTGCACCTCATGTTATAGGGCCGCTGAAAATGTACACGCGACTTTAAGATATAAGCTGTTAAGTACAGCTAACTGTGTGCACATCATGTGGTCTCTCGTGGTTGCTTCGGAGAGTGTTTGTCGGCTTTTGGGATTAGCGGTCTCCGTCACATCTCGTGCGCGGCGCCCTAGCTTACCGTTTATACATACTGAAACAGGTGGGTCTTGTCCCTCGACCTAATTACTTCACTTGCACGACACCCGGTATTTTTTAATGAACATCAGATTTAAGACTGTAAAGTACCTCGTCGTTATCAGCAAGGTGGTAAGTACGAGAACGTCAAAGTGTATGTCTGCCATGCAGATAAACTGCCGATCGACGGATACAATATCTCATAGAGTACGTTGTGAGAATTAGTCGGCAAAGCATAGCTAGTGGGGTGAAATTAGAGACCAAAATCCTCACGATGTTTTCCATTATGATTGTTGAGAGGGATATCTTTTAATATTATCCAATTTCGCAAAAACAAAGGAGGGCAATAGTTGTCGAACCCTAAGCCATTCGAAGCAGGATACGGAAATTAAAATCACATTAGGTCATTTCAGATTGATTATTAATTAAGGAAACGTGATATGTGTAACTCGCTATCGCGACTGCCGATCGAGAGGCCGTGGAATCATATCCAGCGTCGGACACTATCAGATTTTTCTAAATTAGTTTTTATTTTATTAGCAGATCCAGTATTATGATATGTGTCCGATATATGGCTTGCCTCGTATTCCATAGTGGTGCGTATAGGTAACTGCTGATACGTGGTAGTACAGCCATGTGCAACAGTATTAGGCACCCCTATTTTTTCACATTATCTCAAAATCTTTAAATAATATTTTTATTATTCTTTTATGATTGCAT
>DWEI01000404.1:0-22460 GCA_018245875.1 Mysoria ambigua
GTGATTGGGTGTCTTTCTATGTGTGCCCGGTGCATGGAAAAAGATTTTCCATCTTTTCATAATGGAACTTAAAAGTAATCGGTGAAACGGGAAAGTGTAGTACACTACTCTGCCCACCTTTTCAGGGATTACTGGCCTCATGTTAAGTTATTTAATTTAATATAGGAGTAACAATAAACTTACGTCCATAACTGTAACAATAAACTTGTGTCTGGTGAACATTTTTTATAATAATTCAAGAGATAGAAACAATTGAAAAGAATTGATTCAGTTTGTCATTAATGTTTTAGTTCCGTATTTTACTGGATTCCTTGTAACTGCGGGTTTAATTAAATGTTTTAAACTAAATGTTCTCTAAGGCAACATGTTTTTTAAGGCGTGGTGAAGTCTGCCATACCGCATTTGGCTAGCGTGGCAGACTATGGCCTTAACCCTGTCATTCTGAGAGTAGATCCATGTTCTAAGAGTTGAACGATAAAAGGTCGCAAAAAACGAAATAAAAAGGAAAAGGGAAGAAAAACAAAATATTTGAAATAGAATTTAGAAATCGGTTTAACTTTTTTATATAGACTAGTATTTGAAAAAAAGATAATGCTGGCTGCTTTTTTAATATTTGAATTAACATGTACGACCGTTTTCTGTGACATAATTGTAAAGAGGACATAACTGTTACCACGACGCGGTTGTTATAATTGTTATAATTTAGTATAAGACCAACATGATAACTCATGATATATGGCAAAAGTTGGCGCCGACATAAGTGGTGCTTTGTACGGGTTTTTTATAAACTTCGCATACATGTTATTACAGTATATAATGCTGCGTTTCAGAATACAGTTTCAGTATATTTAATTATATTAATTATAAAAAGTTAACGTTTTATTAAAAAAATGCACATTGGGCTACAAAGCGATTGGGCATTGCGAGGTGTTAGGTATTAGCTTACTGCGTATATGCCTGCCTACCCTGTAATGTACCGGTCGTTATGACAGTGGTAAGGTTGCTATGCTGAATAAAGATTTTACAAATACATATGTAACACTAAGTTGCACCGCCACGATCGGTATATTCGCCGGCAAACATAGTCGCCCGAGGCTCTCGCGAGTTGGTCTCTACCGGTAACAACCGTTTTCCGGTACTCGCAGCGTAATTGTTATCCGCCAAGTTGTTACGTAGCATCGAGACTACGATAACCGTTGATGTATGGACCACGCTCACATAAACTTTGCAATAACGAACATTTAGTATCAGGTATTAAGCATTATCTTCGCGTAATATAAATGTTTGAACGTGTGCATGCCAGTGAATGGCCAGCCCGTTGGATCGATAATGCTGTATTTTTTTGTACGGTTAAGTGGTTTTTCGGACAGATTTACAACGGCACGGCTATTAGTATTGCGATCAAATTCCAGGAACTTTTTCTCTCGGTCCTTTAATTTATTTTCACAATAAAACATATGTATATTCATGACATTTCACCTCGCCTTCACTAGATACCAGTAGCAAATAGTTTTTAATATTAAAAATATACTCGTTTATTTGACCTTTGAAAAACATAGATATTGTTTGCTGTTTAAAAAGGAACAGTGCGAAATACAAATTGGTCTCCGCGATACAACTGTTATGCGCCAAGTTGTGTTATTGTTTAGTATCACGACACAAGAAGACTTGGCGGATGGCGGCAGTTAGCACGTAACAAAACTGGTGCTTGTAATCACTTTCGCATAAACTTTTGTAGTAACGCACGTATGAAACAAAATGTGTGTTGGTTACAAAATGTAATGTGTTCTCATGTTATTGTCAAGCTGTCCAGAATTGTTACGTTGTATTAACACAACCACTGTTTGTCATTGTTGTGGTATTTCATACGTTTATTTGAAGTTTTAATTGTAAATCACTGACGACGACTAGTTCCTATTATTGCGTTGTAGAGTGCATGAGAGGGGCCTCCCCGAGGGGAGACTATGTCTGATTAAGTACGAACAGATCGCGACTGAACTGCGACATTGCGACTAATAGATTAATACGAGTAACACGATCATTCACGATCATCTATAGACTCAACGGAGAAGATTAATCTTGTGTATGTATTGAAACTGAACGATTTGGTATACTTCTTTCTATGGCTGCAAGATTGGGGCTTATTTATAGATTCTTTGTAGATATTTTCATTCGGTAATAAGTACAGTTTTAAAATTATCCACTACTCGTATATATTATGCAATATTTCGAGATTGGCAATGTTTTCGAGCGTTTAGGTGGGCTAGACACATGGGGGGACGTTGATTTCATCGAACGTATCAAAAGAGGCTTGTGAGTATCAGAAAGGTTGACAATTAGTTCGTATTTTCATTAATCCGTAATTAGAGTAATTAAGTCTAGTAGGTCCCGGAACTCGCAGCTGTGACGGCGATCGGACCATCATGGAATCGTAAAAAAGTTTGGTTAAAATACGTAACTAAATAACGTAAACATTTTGGTTAGTACATACCAGTTTCAGTTGTCTGCTTTCCGAATTCTATTGAATAGGTTACATTACCCATATATTATTACCTTAACGTGAATTACTGGTATAATATTAAACACGGTTAATTAACGCTTTACCGGCGTCTAGCACGTCTTTTGCAGGAGAAAATTATAGACGCTTCGAGGGAAATTAATTGGGGATATGTTTGCACGGGTGTATAACTTGAAGATACACATAATTGAGCAATACACGAGCGAATTCGTTACTTCCAGTCGCGCAACATCCGACGATCGGTGTCGTGTCGGTTTGTGTTTTTGGTGTTGCCAGTTAAATTCATTCTATTCATTCATTTTGATGTAGTAAATATTTAAACAGATTCTCCATATTTCTGTTTTTTTTTTATCGTTATAAAAAGTATTTTGTCACCAAACATGAATAAACTTAGTGTTAATGTTTCATGTATTTTTTGTTATATATTTTTATGACTGTTTGTTGCTTCGTATTAAAAAGAGTCTATTTTTGGGATACAAAACGAAATACGTGCAAAAGTTCATGATGCACTTGTGATTTTCTTTGAAATGAGAATGAATGTGTAGGTAGCACATGCTTTGCTATTCATGGATTTGAATAGCCGTCGGTAAGTGTGCACGGTTCATGTCGTGTAAAGCTGAATACACAATACACGCTATAGACGCACAACGTTAACACTAAAAGAGTTGCCCATCGGTGGTATAGTTTTTAAAAGCTTAAATAAAACAGTCTTATGCAAAGCTAGCTTATGAAAACCTTTTCAAACATTTATTGATTTGCTTTTTATTATATAAAAACTAAAAAAATAAAATTCTTAGAAAAGTCAGCAAAAGATCTTCGATGCAATTATAGTGTAGTGTATGGATGGAGTATATGAGAAGTGTTAGTTGCATAAATATTATTCTTTGATTGTGTTTTGTGATTTTGATGAAAAAATTATGCAAAAATAAATTATAAATTACTAAGACCTTATTACAATTGATGTCTATCGTCTGTGGAGATTTATTAAATTTAGATATTAGATATCTGTTTCTGTAGGTGTGTAATACAATTTAATAAATTGTTACAAATATAAGTAGCAGAGTGGTCGAGCACTTGAAATAAATATCTAGACCATCACAAATCACGCTCCCCCAGTGGGGAACACGCGCTTAACTGTAACTACTGGGTTCTGTTCGGTAAATTCGGGTCTTGCGGCTCGATGTCTGGACAACTGAATATTAAACTTCGGTGTTTGCACTCAACAAAACTTGTTATAAACAAATTGAGCAAGTAAATATTTAGATGGATTGATTCATTTTCAATTGACTTGTGTTTTGCTGAATTTACTGTGGTCACGTGTTTCACCGTGAATCGTAAGCGAGGGGCGATAAAATTTGCGCGCGAAAGGTCGCGTGATTTCATAATACTATATAAAAGACTTAATACCTAATAATTCCTGTATGTTATTCATTTAAGTTTATCCTTATAAATCAAGTATAACATGTCTCTGTTTCCTCGAAGGAGCTCCCTTTACAAAAAAATACTAGTACAAAAAAATAGTTTTTCTTATCGCTTACGGTCATTCCTATCAATTAAAAGTATGTATAAAAAATTGTCTACACCTATTCTCAAACCTACCAAATATAAGTAAACGAAAAATGTTATAAAAATCGGTTAAGGCGTTTTGGAGGAGTTTCACCGCTAACAGTGTGTGGTGAGATTTTTAAATTTCAGATCATATTTCAGATCATAAGAAAATTTGTTTGTACTAGAAATGAATATCGTTTCTCTGACCTACTTACTATTCAATTACGATATTAATAAGAAGGTTTGAAAGGACCAAAGCGACTATTGAAACTTGTACTAATGGTTCATTGTAAAATCTTCTGACTGAGAAACAAACAATGAGAACGGGAAAGAAAGATTTCTTGCAAAGTAGCTCTGAAAGGATTGAAAGTACAAAAATATTGAAACTGAGGAATGCACTTTTTTAATCTGTTTGTTTATTCTTCGAATTCAAATTTAATTTAATGTGATATTGCTTCATGTATTTTCGTTATAGGTATTTCGTGTGCCGCATACTGAGAATAGATCTGTATTCAAAAATAATATTGTATGTGATTTAATTTCCTTTTACATTTCTTAACTATTGAAAGACTCAACCATGTAAGTTAATAAACCGCGCCATATGTCATACAATAAGTTTAATTTGGACATTAAAGAACAAAAAATGATGTCCGAGAGATTGAAAGACAATTTCCAAGTTGTTCAGTTTATTTGAAAACAGATTCAAATTCATCTTCTTCGTCGAGTCGATAGGTGATTGTGAGCGATCAGGCATCGTGGTGGAAAGATTACTCCCAATGTCCAGGGTGCGTCGGGCAGTGTTTTTTCGTACCTAATCAGACATCCGCCGTTCGGGGAGGCTCCTTTCATGCAACCTCTTCCAATGATATGCTCTAAAGTTAAGCAATAGATGTACAAGAATATTAACATGCTAAAGGAGTCTAAGTCATACCGAGACCAAATAACTGATACCGTCTGATATGTACCGTCGAATGGGGAAGATGTTAATCTTCTCTTTTAGGATATAGATTTTAGGTAGTCGATATTATCAGCTAACCACGAAAATTACTAGGCGTGACGGTATAAAAACCACAATGTTAAATGGCTCAATAATATTGATATAATTTGTATTAAAATTGCGAGCTAACAATCCAAACTGTTCACGTAAAGGGGTTAAATGGCTTCGTTAATTATGTTCGCTGGGATCTGATTTCCGATAGCGCTTAATTGTGCCGACGAGGTCCGGGTGTGAGTCGAGTTGATCCGCTGGCCCCGGGCTGACTGATGAGGCTTAAAAGCTTAGATTAATCCAAAAGAGGATACTGTATTCAGGAGTATCGTTGCCGTTTCGGTATTTTTTTAAGTTTTCATTTTACTTCAATATTGAAATCCCTCGGATTAAATTATAAAACACTTATTTTATTATATTACAACGCTCTGTGCCTCACCTGGTAGGCACAGACCACGGAGTATCAATTATCTTTTTTATCCACGAACCTTAGTTCTTCAACATTCATTAAATTCTTAATAAATGCGCAACGGTATAGAAAATTTATCTTACGATGTTTATTGGCAGTGTCAATTTCCATAAAAATATTCTTACTAATTAATAAATATTTTAATGGGTTGTACTTATTTTCAAGCCCAGTTCACTGAATATGACCTGATAATTAAATAATAAATGATCTGGAATGTATCAGATGCGGTGTTTAAGAATAAATATATTTTTTGAATTTTATAGGTATTATTATAAATCGTTCTTTGTCTAAGTTTTTTTTTGTTGATGGAAAAACTCGTATGGAAGATTGTGACATTTTCGGACGATTTGGGTCCTTGATTTTATTACATTAATCATAGCTAAATTTTAATTATTACTATTCTTGTGAGTTCTTCACTAATTTCTATTTAATCGATCAAACTGACAGACTGACTGACAAAACTTTCGCAACCTGGAGCAGGTAGTACTTGCGCAGGTTGCAGGTTGTATTTTGCCTCGGATTCGAATTCTTAGCTCCTATACTTCAATCGTTTTCAAGACTCGTGCTTGTCAGTATTAATCAATTTATCAAATGTATTGTTCCCGTTTCCTTAGTACACCAACAACGGCAATTCCAATTATATTCGGCTACATGAATACTCGTATTCCTGCAGTATTACGGGTTTCAATTTGTGACTATGAATATTCATTGAATATCCATTCCCTCGTTGAGTGTATTGATATAAAACGCCTCGGTCTTTTACAAAAATGATCATCACACGTACATTTACATATATACGTATTGTCTTTTCTGTACCATAAATTATACGACTTTGATCAAATACTCCGTGATGAGGGAATAAAAAGTGGTATGGGCTCGCGGATTTGACTTAAATAATGATTCTAGAATTATCACCTGAGGTGTCTAGAAATAAAGATGTTTGGTACTTGGAGCTCTTTACTCTCTAAAATACCTAGGAACATGGGTTTAAAAACTTGTTCCTTAAAAACTTGCGGATGCTGCGGAACCTTTTCGTATTCCTTAAACCAAGACGGCTGTGCCATTTCTGTCGATGCGAAGGAAATAGGCCAGTGGCAAAGCACTCCAAGAGAATAGCAACATCTTTCTAAGGAAAGGTGGGAATCGTGATCCGGCTCAATGGAAGTAGTACACTACATATATCGTACGTACCAATATGGAAATCTCTATAATGTATCATAAAAAATGCTTTAATTGCACATAGTGTACGAAATATATTTGGCACCCGTACGGGTTTGATGCTAACCCACAACAATGCTGTTTGCACGAGTACATTAGAAGCGGCCATCTCTATCCCCAAGTGTAGCTAGTCGCCAGACCAACTTTCGCAAGGACATTCGCTAACTGGTACTAACTGCGCGCAAACTGCATTGGAAAGACTTATACTAACTGGATTGGTGTGTATACAAGCCGTCCTCAAACAAGGGTTGTAATATTAATTATTATTATATTTAATTATGCAACGAGAAACGAACCGAATGATATGAATATGACTCTTTTCGTATAGAATTTTTCGAGGATCGTTGCATAATTGACTATATACATTTCACACACAGTTTTCCCACAACTGGTGTGACCATAAACGTCAAACGTCAGCGTAATTTCAGACAGAACGTTGAATTATAATATGAAAAATGTAAGTAACCAGGTCATTTCCCGTTAATATCATCAAAAATCTCAATAAAAAGTGACGTTTGGAATATGTTTGTGCACGGAATAATGTGATGAAGTGTGAAACAAGCGTCAGAGTACTTCGTTAGATTTCAGCTCGGTCGAACATGAAAATTGAGCCGTGTCGGATGTAAGGAGGTTGGTAAGGTTTGATGGATCTTAACTGCGTAAATAACATTCAGTTTTTCGTGTAGTTAGAAATGAGACGGAGTAGATTCGCTTAATTTTGGTCGTGGAGGTGGAGGTCTAAGAGGCCACTGTTGATGTGTGTATTTTATCATAACATAATAATATCTTTTCTATAGACGTATTGTCAAGCCGAGACACGTGCACAGAGAACTTAATAATAATAATATTTTGGGACATCTGTACACGCGAGTAACTGATCACGAATAAGCTTTAAGAGAGCTTGTGTCTACACTTGTGACCTGTGCGTGTGCTTGAGACTAATACACAGTTGTGGAATAATATTTGTTATTTTTCCAGGTAAGCAGTTCCGTCTCATTGATGCCGAAGAGAAATCGTGGTGAGAATTTCAAAAACTATTATTAAATAAAATTAAAATCCTACCACATAATTAGTTAACGGCTGATAAATAGAAAAAGGATGAACATTGTGTTCAATACATTTTTGAATTAATATTTCATTCGAGGCAGAGTTAATAGAACCGCTTTAAATTAAGTCGGTGAGGACGGAGAGCTAGGTCGTCATTGGCCCCGACACGTCGCTCGGAACTACTTGAACCTGGTTTAAGTTCACTGCGCTGTTGGCAATAAAATAAAAAAGTCGGAAATAGGTTCAAAGAAAATCTTAGATGTGCGCGCGCAAAATACAGATTTTTAATAGTTCCACATGGTTCCGAACATTTTTTCATTTCAAATAAACGAAACATATCAGAGGTGATTTCATTATCACTTATTTCAAAGCACAATTAATTGGTTTTCAATTAATATTTACAATTGATTACTCTGTTGTTATCATTAAATTTGTGTTGATGTGCTTAATATGTTCAGTTAATTATAAATTTGAGGATATTGAGGCATGATAGAAATTATTTATTATGCGTAAGAATCAATTAGAATGGTATTTTATTTGGCAATAGTAAGAATTAACGAATCAAATTTTAAAGATCAAAATTTTCACATACAGGCCCGTATGTGAAAATTTGATCTTTAAAAATATCACATATATAAACATCACGCCGTTAATCCGCGAAGATTTACGCAGAGTAGTATCCTCCACTCCTACGTTTTATCATTTCCGTTACATGTCCCTCTACGGAATAGTTGACGAGCCTATTGCTATACACCGGGCACGATCCAGACTTCGAGCTATCAGTTACTAGTTTTGAAGAACAAGATTATGGATTTCAAGTCAGAAAAATCTGTAGCACCTAGGCTGACATACACGCTGTGGCTAATTTTAATCCATATAAAATATCTACTTGTGGTACATATAAGTTACAGAAGCCTAACGGCCCTTACATACACGATGTCCTCGAGAACCGATCGGTGCAGTTACGAGACAATGGTCAACTCTATTGGCCAAAGCACTTAAGCTTTACGAACGTTTCTCTAGAGCGTTGATGGCATTTATACTCTTAGATAGCAGCCGTTAAAGCCAAGATAAAATATAGCCATATATTTTCGTGTAGGTACGCGATAATATATGGCTATTTTTTATCTTTTAATACTTCTTCTTCCGCATATATGATGTATTACATAAGAGAAACGTGTAAGTGTACTCCTCTGCCTACCACAATGGAAAAATGCAGACTCGACGTTAACATAAATTATACATCCTATAAATTATACATATGTTTTACATATATAAAGACAGCTATATACATATATGTATGTATGTTTGTATGTGCCACATCGTTGGGCGCGCTTCATATATCTTACGGACGGACACGAGGATTATGTTTTGCATAGAAATAGCTCTCGTTGACCCGCACGTCTGTTTGTTTATAATAAGCGGAGCGGCGTCGTAGGTGCTTTGCTTAATATAGAGGCTACAAGTACTGTGGTCCGGTGCAGCTTTCGACTCTTGTGTTTCACTTCAATAGAGACCGACTTTAAGTTCGTTAGACATTGTTTACACGTGTCCAAGATGTTTATTATATTTTGAGAGCGATATTTTTAGTTGTTCTATGTGTTTCTATTGTATACAGGTTGAAATTCGCCGCGGAGTGTTCGACTGCATTGTAGCATTTATTTAATTCATACAAGATACATACAAGATATTTTGTTAAATTTTCATTGACGGACGTTTCTGTTTTCATACATAGTTGTTTTTCAGTTGCTTTTGAACAAAGTAAATTGATGTGTATATTTTGAATTTCAGCACCACGTATATTTTATTCTAAATAAGCTAGTTTCGAGTTTAATTTAAATATTTGTACTCGACATCAACAATGTTGAGTTCCAAAATTTAATCTTACAAAGCACTCTTTTATCTGCACAAAGTATCTTGACTTGAAGCTATTACAGTTCTTCACAAAACCCTGTTATTTGACATCTGACGTATACCTATATTAAAAAACCATATCAAGTAAAGAAAAATAAAATATTTCGGAGCGTAAATAACAGACACATATAAGAAAATATAACGGTTGAAATATTCGAAAATAATGAGGATAGATATGGATAATAAGTCTTACATGGCAAGTTCGAACAAAAAACTATAAGTCAACTTGACTTAACGATTCGACCGACCGACCGTCTCGCCCTACAGAGTCCTTACACACGAGTTGAAGTGGCTATCCCCTTCAGTGGGCCGAAGTTCTAATATTATATCTAGTGGGCGTCTAATTTAGCACAGGTTGTTCAGAAACCACTTGAGCAACGTCTGCACTGTTACGTCGGGTAACGTGCACTATTTTTAGGTTTTTATTAAATATTTTATGCACCTTGCAGTAGTAACCTTGGACAAAGACTCCAAACTACATATATGTGGAAATTTTAAATGGATCTTTGTTGCATATAGCTGTCCAGTTTACGACATATATATCTACTTGACATATATACTCTCAATTAACAATTTTTTTTTAGTATGTTGTTACATCACACATATAAGATGATTAATAACATCACGCCCGTAATCCCCAAAGAGGAAGGCAGATAAGTGTAGTGCATCACGTTACTGACCTACTAGGGAATAGGGAACTCATCTGTTGTCATACACCAGGCACCAATATAGACCCAAGCTCTGACAATTATAAAATCAAAGTGAGAAAAATCCAAGTGCCCGTACCGGGATTTGAACGCAGAGCTTCTCGTTAGAAATCACGCTTGCCATCAACGAAGAAGTCGGGTCTATTTATATAGATATTTTTTATATGTATTATACAAATTCAGTGATAATAACATGCAAATCATGTTCCTAGTTTCACTGGGTATGGGTCTCAGATGCTTCATACAGTTGAAAGCTGAATTTCAATTATTAATGTGTCTGTGTCTTGTTCCGGTTTGAGATGAGTAGTCGTGTACTTCATATTATTATTTGTCGTATATTACAACCGTCGTTTGTGATGCTTTGTATCGCGCGAACTAACGAAGTGCTTTCGAGTGCGTCTCAAAGGACGTCAGCATGGCCACCGAATCGAGCCTTTGAGGCAAGACTGTCTGAGAGCACTCGCTGCAGACGTCTTGTAAATATCTTCCGAATCGCTCCGACGTAGATAATTATGCTTTATGGACCGATTTATGACTTTATATTTTACCGTGTTTATATTATTATCTGTACGACAGTGTAGTCTTTCACTCGCATGCTTTACGTAGGTACTTGGATTATGGTGAAATTCTCATAGAAATTTTGTTTATTGTTGATAAAGTCAACATTATTATCAATCAGATGGCAGCACTGTAGCCTAGATGGCAGCACCGTCAACTTTGGCAGTGTGTTGCTAACAGTAAATAAAATGTATTCTTGTTTGTTTTGGAAGTCTTCTCTTTTTGTGGCATAAATCCCGCAAACGTACACGTAAATACGTTGATCCTAATTGCTTACTGTAGTCTGTAGCCAACTGCAAGCAAAATCAAATACGGTTGATGTCCTACTTTTGGTAACATGCGTTCCTACTCTTGGCTGTGATTGGTTAAACTGTTTAGTCAAGTTTCTCAGTATCTAGATACCACACTACTTTAATATATAGAATAATCGTAGTACGTAATGCTTCTTTTCTTCGGTCTTGCAGTAAAGTTTGTAAAGCCGCAATCAGACCTTTTTCCTGTGTTAAAAAATATGTTTCAATGCAATGCAGACATTTTTTCCTATGTTAAAAAATATGTACGTCTTTAACCGTATAAAAATATTCAAAATTAATAAATTAATAGCAGAACCGATATAAATTATACCGCCTTTACATAAATATTAAAGCTATCGTATTTGTTTAAGACCGAGGCCATTTCGCGAAGCATAAAAAGTTTAATCTCGAAATTATTATTAATTAAAGGTAGCGTCTTCTTTTTTCGTATAAGCACTTGGGACTTTTTTCGACGCGGGCAATTTCCTCATCGTGCGGAAAAAACGGAAAAAAATAAGCTTTTTTTGCGAGACTCGTTGGTCATGCTCTGGCCGCTGTGCGCCCCTTATCGCCAGCGACAAGGACACTCAGCAAGGTTGACAAATTAGCTTCACTACCCTCATGCTACTGCGCTCTGTTATTATCGGAATTTTGCTAGATATTTTTCTGTCTAATGATTACGCCGGCTAGACTCACGTATGTATTTTCGGGATGACCCGACTAGTTTCGGACCAATACGAGGTCCTTCCTCATGAGCTCCTGCCGATTGCAGCGAGGTATTTTTCTACTGAAATGAAAGCATTCGTGATTGTTTAATGCTTATCATACGCTTTTTAGTCAAAAGATCAGTTGGAAGAAAGTACGGAGTACTATCTCATAAAAAACGAAAAGATACTTTAATCGCATTGCAATGAATATTGTAATAAGAACATTTGTTGAACTATAGTTTTGCTTTTAGTAACAATGTTATTATTGAAAAGTAATGCATTGTATTCTTCTTATATAAATAAAGATTGAGAACACGAGCGTTCTAAGAAACGCAAAGAAGATTTATTAACAGTAACCACGTTAAGCAATCGTTAAACGGGTTCGATGTAACCATAGCTTTTGTGTTTATTTGACAGCGCCGCTACAGCAGTTTAACGGCGGTGGTTGACCAAATGCAAACAATCAAAGACTTTTGATGTTTAAGGGGAACTGTTGTTTTGAATGCATTTGCAATGGGTCTTTTTTAAAGAAATCGCATTTACGTTCCCAATATTGACATCTTATGACAGGCTGTAAAACAATAGTATAGCGGAAAAACCAAAAGTTATACAAGAAATAATGCACACATGATTATAGCACACATTATTGGACACATGATTATAGTTTTCAAGAGCCCAAGGAGACTTCAAGTTTCCGCCGCAAACGCCGCAATGGGCGCGAGTTCGGGAAGATGGACTTGGTATAAATCCGCTACTCGCTCCATCAAGGAAACACATGCGTGGGTTCTAGTATTATTTATATGTTTTAATCACGTTAGACAAGGGACCTCTGTTAAATGGCTAAATAATCATATTGAAGTAAACAGGAAAAGACATGTGTATATAATTAATAATGGAGTTTGTATTTTGCGGATTAGCGGATTGAATTTACGATATAATTTCAGATATTCCACGTGGAATTTCTTCTCACATAACTTAATTATGTTAGGCAATTTCTGTAAAGTGATTTGTGGCGAACGCGACAGATACCTGCTAAGTGGTTTATGTTACGAAATAGGAGTAGGTATCTCAGATTCGTGTGCTAGCGATTGAGTATATTGCTCGTACATTCCAAATTAATATTTTCCAACCGCAACTATTTGAACTGAAAATTATCCCAAAAATTTTCACTCCTGACGCTTATGAAGACAAAATTAAAAATTTTTCACACAAAGAGCACGGGACGTTGGCGCGTGCTTGATAATGTTAAATAAAATTAAACCGTAAAAACGCTCGTCTCTAAAACTGTTCATTTAATAATGTGCTCGGGAACAAGCGTCAAGAGTAGTTATATTGCAACCACTATGCGAAAAACTGAAGATGCTGTCAAATCGGTGTTCGTGTTGGTTGCGAGCGCGACTGCCGATCGGCAGGTCCTCGGTTCAAATCGGATCAGATATTTCTATCAGATATTTCTAGTAGTAGTTGAGAGTCTGAATATTTCCCCAATATATATATGTCTATCGGCTCACCACCTAATTTATTGTGGGATCTAAACGTAAGTGGTAAAACGTGGTAATATACTGCCTTTACCTACCGCTTTCGGGATTACAGGCGTGAAGTTACGTAGTTTTATATGCGGTTTACAAATATTCAGGCTCTTGCCATTACGGCTATATACATATTCAATCGCTACGTGGAGGATGTCGGTACCATCAGTATTCATGAGGACATCGTGGAACGTCTCACGGCTTCGTATTCGTGTTTAATTATCAAAACTCGCCACACTTATTTGTAGAAGTGGTTGAAATAAACCACTTCTGGTATCTAAATACAAAGACAAAAGTTCTAACCAAGCGTAGCGTTCGTCAGCGTGATATTACCAATGCAACATTGTGTCCATTACCATTCAAAGACAACGTAACATTACGCCTCGTGTATCTCCATGAAGGGATGGGTAGAAGAGTGTGGTACACTCTCACAGTGCGGTTATTTATAAAATATTTATAAAATATATTATTAAAATATAGTGGTCAGTATATTGTCGTACATTTTTCACGAATCTAGACTCCCAGCTACTACCGGGCATTTCTAGTAAGAAAAATTCAATAGTATCGGCATAATTATTTTATCAATGTTAACGGATACATATTCAAAGATATTTTATATTATTTATACTATTGTAACTTTAATAATATTAAAATTATATAGGTATACGTGAGTCGTACAGTACAAGAATTATAGCAGCTTTGCATTATTAAGTTTATTATTTGATATTGAATAATAGGGAAACCAGAAGAATCAAAAAAAAATAAATTGTATATAATAGCGGATATTGAAAAAGAAGCGCGGCAAGTCTATAAGAATAGCTTTATTTGGCACTCGGCTTTCTCTGTCTATCGCCTCGGGACCTCATGATATAATTATAATAACAAAACATGTGTATTGTAAAAACGACTTTTGTTACGCCGATATTACTTTATAATAAAACAACCTTGGCGACTCGGCTCAAGGCTGCGTGGGTTGACGTACCTACTTATAAATTCGTTAGCACTACTCGGGTCAGTTTGAATTGGCTCCCTCATAACCTTATTACACGCGTTATGATCGACTTACAGGTATCGACCGACCACCTGCTAGGTGTTGACCATTACCGATTTTCAAGTTCCCGGTCGATATATTAACTCTGAGTAATTTACACTGGATATTAGATGACCAAAACGTGTAAGAAATTATTAACACGGAGTCGTATAATGAATAAGTCAATTATTATTTGTTTGAATACAATTAAAGCTTGCAGATTCTGGGTTTATTGCATTAATTACATTAATTACACATTTAAAGACAGCACTAATCCGATAATAAACAATTTTGGACATTAAACAATACATTTAAGCCGACTTCCTGGTGTATTAAAATAATTTTGTATTGAACATGATCCATTGTTTTTCTTTAGATATTTTGCGATCACATTCCTGTCTAACTAGTCTTGTCGTCCGCAGCTCCGCTCACATTTTAATACTAAAGTGCTGGTTAAATAAATAAGTAGTCAAAGGCGTATTCTCGAGACGGTTTTGAGTACATTCAGTCGTAACTGATTCCACTGTATATTGGTACTCAAAGCTGTTTTGATATTTACAAACTTTCTTAGATTATGAAATATAATTTAAAAAGTTATTAACATAACATAACGCCAGCATTACCCCGGCCTATAGTCTATATATTCACCTTGAAATGGGGGTCGAGCCTATTGCAACAGACCGTACATAAATCCAGACACCGTGTTCTAATGAGTGTGTTATATTATAATCTATCATATCAGTTTATTTTGTGCGGCACGACGCTCATCGGATTTATTGGTGTGCGGTGTAGAATTTATTATCGGACCCGTTTCACTAACACAATGGACCGTAGACAATCTGGCAACGCGTTTTGTGGTTTTTATTGTGCCTCCAGAGAACCGGGCGCCGTGCGTCATCCGTTCGTTGTTCATAGTGCGAGAAAACGTTGAACTTACGAATACTGCACGTTATATGCGCGACGAATTATTTACTCGAGCCAATGTAATCTATTCGATTTCCTTTAGGATACTCACTGCGTGCGGCTAGCGCATGGTTAGCTGTCGAGGTTCGTTTGTGTGCTCACATGGGTTGTCGTGCCAAATTGATGCCTCGATCGGTTGACTACCTTTTTGATTGTTAATAGACTTGCGTTGCTAATTTTTATGCTCTCTGCGTTACCCCTAAGGGGCTTGGTGTCGCGAAGTAATAATTTTAATTAAGTTTTGATATTTTTTTTCTTTTCCTTATTAAAAATATATTAGATAATTCCAAAATTTTCTTCTCAGTGTGTTATGTAAAAAGTTACATTATTTACTTTTTAGTTATTTCCGGAGCTTTTCGAAATGCCACTATATGAATTTTTATTTATTTGAGCGTTACGATCTGCGAGCCAACTTGAAAGCGGGCTGATTAATTAATGCCTCGGCGCATATATTTCGAATGCATTTGTAATAAAGCAAAGTGCACCTAGAGTAGATACTTGATCACCGACTCCGATGCTGTTCTTATAACTCGTTACGTAACTTTACGCCTGTAATCCCCGAAGGGGTAGGCAGAGGAATGCAGAACATTCCCACGATTCACCAGTTACGGTTACGTCCCACTATGTAATAGGTGGTGAGTCTATTAACTCGTTACTTTATTATAATTATCTTAGAGCCGTGTAGATTTGTCTTCTATATTATCCGAGATAGTTTAGATTGTCTTTTAAATGTTGCATTGTTTTTATAATATTCGCTATGAATACTAGTGCAATTTTAGGGGTTAATTTATTTTGATGTTTAATAAATGATTCTACAGCGCGTATTTTTAACTCCCTTTTATTAATTTGGGTTGTATGTTTACTTAATAAGGTTATGTGGGATTACTCATAGAATATCTTTTGCCCTTACAGCCTTACGATATCGTGAAAAAATATGTGGGCAAAAAAAATTACTATAATGTTTTTAGGCGCACTTGAAATCTATCTGCCCATACTTGGTTAGCGTTTTATACTATGGATCCAAACTCTCTCATTAAGACAGGAAATCCATGTCTGAGGCTGAAACTGTGGAATAATGATTCAGTTAAACAGAATATTTCTATGTAAACATGTTTACTTAAAGACCTGAATTCTCATACATTGTCCAATCTCTTGCGGTTAATATAAATGTAATGATAAAACAGTTTATTGCTCTGTTTTCGGTCCTTGTAACATTTTAAAACCGACTGGCTCTTCTCGGAAGTGATATTTATAACGTGCCTAATTTAATTGGAGACCTCAAATTGGGACACCGCCAGAGCCCTTTATATGCTACATAGCTCATTGAAGACGTACAGTTGGCGAGAGCGAACGAAAAGGGCAAAACAAACTTTCTGGTACCGTCTGAGAAAGTTGGCAGACTGAGAGAAGAAATAAATAGACGACTGTTACAACTCTTCTGATAAACTTAATACGATTATTGATTAGTTTGAAAGCTTTGTGGTATTATTTGTAATGAGTACGAAGTAATTATTTCAAATTCATGCGTTATTTTTTTCTTATATTTAGAAAACGCATGCTACTTTAGTAAAAATAGATAAATTTAGATAGTTGGTGCTATCTGCCTAATATTTCGGTCCACAATAAAAATATTTTAATGTCGTATGGAATATTTCGCCAGATCATACATATTTCACTTTTCACAAAATATTTGTTTTTAAATCCAGTATTAAAACATTTAGTTTTTCAATGACTAAAGATATTAAAGATTTCAAAATACTTCAGTCCTCATAAAATATAGACATTAGTTTCGCGAAATTTCTATGCATACATATACATATGTGTGAGCACGTCTACAATTTATCAAGATTTTTACAACGGACAATCAGTACATTTTTTTTAATATCTCAAGGATTACACAAACGTACGAGTATTATAAAGACCCAACGAGATGCCGAAACGATTATGTTGGACACGTTTAACGATGTCTATTGTGTTCTCACATTGACCTACAAACTGCTGTGCACCCGCGCTCAATGTTAGACCGCACCTTTATCTATACCGAGACAATGTTTTACGCGTTTCTTTATTTATTTTGCTTACTAAATTACTGTTTTAGAATATATTTAATTCATGAATAGTGTCAGTCAGTTCTGTGGCACGTCATTTGGTGTGAGAACTGCGCTAGGGTTACAGACATTGTTTACCGCGCTCATCCACTGCTCATCAATACACTTCACACTTCTTATGGATAACTTAATGTTAAAACGCAGATAGTTCATATGAAGAAAAAACTAAATATTTAGACTCACTTAAACGTTAATGGTGTAACGTGGGCCAGTACTACCAGTTTCTGCCTATCCCTTTGGGCATTACAGGCGTAACGTTGCGTTTTCGTCATCGCCATTGAGTTTGGTTGAAAATGGCGACTCCATTTATGTTATACATGTGCTCGCAGATGGCTTTTAAAACCTGGTTTAATCTTGAATATTAAAATTCTATATTGGTAATCAAAAATCGGGATTTTTTTTTTTATTATTGGTAAGTATTGAATTTGGTCTTACACTGATATTTGTCAAATATTTCGATGGCTCTTAAAAATCTTACATCATCATCATCAGCCTATCTAAGTCCACTGCTGGACATAGGCCTCCCCCAAAGAGCGCCATTGCGCCCTGTCCTCGGCTTGCTGCATCTAGCTCCTGCCTGCAGCCTTTCGCAAATCATCATCCCACAAATCCCAAAAATCTTACATAGTAGTCTCTTAAAAATTTATCTTGCCTTCATTTACTTTTGACTATTAACCATTTAACCGTAATAGAATTGAGTATTAACCAATTAACTTCAATAGAACAGCTTTGGAAACTTTCCTGCCCGTTGTCCGTCTTATTAACCTCAGTGTCTTAACTGGTTCTTAACCAATAAGACCTCAATTTTCTTAACATTGCATTGTCTGAGTATCACACCGAGAAACGCCAGTATTTAAATCCTCATCTCAATAAAACCCGTTACTCGTAACAACTATTATATTGATTTACAGCGATTTCGACGCAAGGTCAGTCCACTTGTCGTTGATGTAATGACGTCTTGCAATTTATCAGTTTCCCTCGCACTCCTGCCGAGTCCACCTTTTATCGCGTTGGCGATTTCGTTATTGTGACGCCATTATTGAAAGGAAAATGTACTCTTATCGAGACTCAATAGCTTTTGTAATGCATTCAAGAGCGCAGGCTGTTATGAAATATGATATTTTGAGAGGATCTATTTATTAAATTGAATACGTTTAACACCAACATATTTATAAGGTTTCATCTTTTAGAATATAATAAGAATGACCAGTTTATACTCTATCGAACGATAGTTTTTATTTTTTGCTATTTGTTTGATTTTCATGACAAACCAAAATGTGTACTAAAGCGAACTGGCTTTCTTACTGTGAAATGTTAATGGAAGTATTTAAAAAAATCAATAATTAATATCGATAATGAATGTTTTATCGTTTGTCAGTAATGATATAGAACTTTAATGTAATAGAAAATATTTCAAGGAGATTTCTGACACCCTAAAAATCATTTTTCTCAAATTGAGGAGGCGTTCACCTTTCAATCAGTACGAAATAGACATGTGGTGGCAATGTCGTTGTTGAAGGCGATATCTTTATTTTATTTTGTCCATTTTATTTAATTTTATTATAATGAGAATGTTTTGATCACGATAAAATAAAAACCGCTTGACTGTATGAATTGTCTTAAATACACAAGAACTACTGCAGGTCTGCAAGGATGTGGACATGAACATTTGTGGTTCTCTGCCTATCCAGTAAGAGACCTGGCGTATTGATATATTTTAGTTGTCTCTGATAAATGAACGATAACTTGCTTTGTAATGCACATGCGTATGGGTATACGCTGGTAGTTATCCTGTTGTTAGATAAATACATTCTCATGCTTTGCATAAAATCACCATTTGGTTCGTGTCACCGCCCAGAGTATAAGATTTTTTTCATATACTCAAATAAGCAATAAAATTGACACATCCGCATACAAGAGACATTTTCATAAAATTTTGTGCAGGCTTACTTTCTTATATTCATCAATTTTAAAATGAAATTCTGGTATGTAATAAAATATAAACATTAAATATCCTATTGTATTTGAAAGCGTGCATCACACTTAAAGGAACAAAGGTTGAATTTTCGGGGATTTCTTTTAAGGCTTTCCTTTCAAATTCAAAGGCAGTGGGTATTGTACAGCGAAGGCTTCGTCTTTTGTGGTAATATTTGAGACAAGATATTAACCATTAAAAGAAATACATATATGTATTTTTAATGGTTCAAGTGAATTTTACTATTCAATGTTAAAGGATTCTCAAACAAATAGGACAAAAATTGTTAATACATCTATTATTATTTCTATGTTATATTTTATTTCTTATATTATATTTTATTTCTATATTAATATTATAAAGAATAAAGATATTATTGTTTGTTTGCATTTAAAACGTTGTGAAACGACTGGAACGTTTTAAAAAAATATTTCACAATTAGAATAATATTATCCCGGGTAAAAAAATTGTTCTCTTTCAAGTCATCCTTTACGCAAAACGGCGTATGTTTGTTAAAGTTTATAATTTCTAAATTTGTTGGTAAATCCCCGTGCGGAGCTGGGCTGGTCCGCTAGTTAAACATATTTCTGAAGAGAATTGTTTTGTGAGGCCGAATGAGCTTTAGACGTATCCGAACATATGTATACCATATCACGTCGTAAACACGTGTAAAAATAACGTGTAAAGATTTCACGTAAGATATTTATGAATACGAGCATTTTAAGATGGAATTACGAGACTCGTGACAACGAGGAGCGGAGTCGTGACTCGGCTAACACAGATAAAGACAGATTGATATTCGCCTTCTGTACCGTAATAACTTAAGAAAGCAGTCGCTACACTTGCTGGCTCTTTGTATAGAGATCATTGTCGCTGGCTCGATGGACGCTTTGAGGCCCGAGCGGGACAAAAGGCGTTACAGTTGTATCTAGGGCTGTCAAAACATTGAAAAGGTTGTATTTTTTGCCAAGCCATCCTCGTTTGGTAAATATCCATTATCATTATCACGTTACGTCATCAGCCCGTCTCAGTCCAGTGATGTCCAGTGATGGACTTAGGTCTCCTCTAAGAGGGTTTTGCACATATTTCCTACATATGTTTCCTTATTGACTTCTGATTTATGAAGAAGTTATGTATAAGAATAACTGAAATACAACCAATAATCACGCTTGTATTTCGCTGAACGGGTAGGCAGAGGAATGTATGAAATTCCCCCGTTTATTGTGATCTTATGTGTTATCTTCTGTTACTTCTGAATCAAGAAAGTTGTGAAGATCTTAAGTTTACGTGTAATTTAATAAAGTTATTTCCTTAAAAATTATGTCATTAAAAGTAGTAAGTCATTTTACGTAACTTCACGCGTGTAATACCCGAAAAGGTAGGCAGAGGAATGCGGAATACTCCCACGTTTCACCGGTTACGTTTACGTCTCACAATGGAATAGCTGGTGAGCCTATTGTCATGCATCGGGCACATATCCAGTCATTTCATATTATTATTTACGTCCTCTTGGTGATATTCCAGAACCAAATGTATTCTATAATCTGTCAACCCTGTCACTCGCTTCGTTCCGCAATAGTAATATTGCAAATTATACAAATGCTTACTCCTACGGGCCACGTTTAGAAGAATGCTCGATTTGAAGTTAATTTGTGAACGTGATTGTACAGCCGAACTAAATGATTTACACCGACTGTGGTCAAATATTGTCGATATTTTCTTTAGACGTTTCCTGGTATGCTGTCGAGTTCTATTGTGCAACTTCTTCTTATTGTGTTGCTCTGTTTTTTTTTCTATTTCTGTATTGATAATAATAGCTGCTATATTTGCGATAAATAAATTAAAATCGTGACAACATGAGTGCGCGAGTTCCTGGTTAAACTACCACATTTTCCGGTTTGCTGGTTAAATGTGTTGAAATAAATGATATGTAATTACTTTTGAATAGGCCTAAGATTAGTATTGAGATAATCACTTGTAACGACGGTGGCTTTTAAATCGCACTTTCACAAGAGACACCGGATTTATGTAGCCCTTACCGAACTGCCTACCTACCTGCAGAGGCTGGATGCGGCAAGCCGAGGACCGAGCGCGGTGGCGCTGTTTGGGGGAAGGCTATGTCCAGCAGTGGACTGAGATGAGCTGATGATGATGATGATTACCTAATGTTATTATGTAATAATTATTATTGTAAAAAAATGTTCACAATTATAAAATTAAAAGTTAGTACATTCTCCATTTAAAAATACATAGAATTTTCGCTATGTTTAATATTGAACTTATAATTATTGTGAAATTTTCGGATGATATCATTTGTCATTATCGTTCACTGCTGGACGAAAGCGTGCCATGAGGGTTATTCATAATCCTCACGCTGGGAATGCGGGCTGGGGACCGCGGAACATAAGACCTCAGAACGTCTACTCTGGTGCCCATAGGCGGCGAGGGCGTTTAGCTGTGCCCAGCAGACCAAGCCTTACTGCGGTCTGCCAGCGCTTAGTCTTCAGCTGTCAGTCGATCAGTCTCTTACGGCTGCTTCCAGGTATTTGATCGGGTGTTGTATTCTAAAGTCAGCCTCGACACGAAGTGCACATGGCACATATCATAAAAGTTAATACATCATAATTAATAAGAGGATACTTGTTCATTTAGATAATCCTTTTTTCCCTTACCGTGTTGTCATTATGTGTACAGCGAATATTGGATAATGATTCAGAGAGTGTTGGTGGTTTTTTTTTAAATTTAAACATCTGTCGCGCAGACAGACCAAAATATGAATAGTTACTTCATTCAACATACGTTCTCATTGAGCACCACACCTATTTCTGCCTTATAACAGCAGTGTTAAGCGCTGCTGTGTTCCGGTTTGAAGGGTGTGGTAAGGGAGA
>DWEI01000405.1:0-22456 GCA_018245875.1 Mysoria ambigua
GGTAGGCAGAGGAATGCAGAACATTCCCACGATTCACCGGTTACGTTTACGTCCCACTATGTAATATGTGGTGAGCCCATTGCCATGCGTCGGGCACATATCCAGACTCCGAACCACTGTCCAGCCAAACCACCACCAAATCTAAATGAGATAATTTTCTAGTGTTCGACCCGGGAATCGAACCCGGGATCTCTCGATCGGCAGTCGCATCTGCAAATTTTTCAAATGAATATGCATATAATGTCCTAATCATCTATAAAAATATAATAAACGAATCATTGGGTTGTGCTGTTGTCGTTTTCCTTTAATCCACTTCCGCAAACAAGGCACTTCCGGCAACAAAGGCAGGGCGTACGAAAAGCGGGCCCGGCAATAAAATAGATCTACAAATAAAATAATCATTTTGAAAGCTTTCTGTGAAAATCAAAGATCCAAAAATCGCCTATTTTTAACCAACCCATGAAAATACTAATAATTCCCTCTTTACAGTATATTTATTTACAAAAAATATTGTATGATAGCACATGTTCAAGCGCAGTTAGGGTAAGCAGGAAGTGTTAATACTCGTATAGAACAAGATAAAAATTAAATTCAGCATGTTGGCCACAGCAGTATATAAGTTTATGTATAAGATGTACATATATGTAGTAAGTATTATCTGTTTTTCATGTGTCTATGGCGATGTGCGTAATTGGTTTTCTTTTGTTGTACGATATTAGCCTGATCTGAGTGTTCAGCAACGAGCTTTTGCCCGCAACTTCGTTCATATGGATTCCAGATTTTGGGTTTTCCCTTATTTTCTTTTTATATACCTAGCCGCGCCCGGTCGACGACGTCCAGCCTAAGTTAAACCGTATTTAATATGCTTGGTAATATGCCCGTGAGCTCAGTTTACGTTGGTCTGAATATACTGTGTGCAATTATCAAGTTTTTTAATTTATTTGAATTTTCAATATCTCAGTTCTACAAACTGCTAAACATAACTATAAACTTCTACGGAACTAATACAGACCTTTTATAGGAGCGAGAAAGCCTGCCAGGCCGCACTTGGTCAGCATGGGAGACTATGGCCTTAACCCTCTCATTATGATAGGCGACCCGTATTTCAAAAGTGGAACTATAATAGGGTAGACAAAGAATAGTCCCTTAGGTACACTCATACATACTAGTACTAATAAACAGTTCTGATCGAAAAATATAATTTTATTATTAAAAGAAACAGAGAATCAATTGAAGTTACTGTGCCAGAGAAGATATTCAATATGTATTACCTAATGTCTGTACATATTTTATTAGTCTGTGGAAATCATCCAATGTCAGAAAGGTAAACGATATAGAATTGACAATGGTTTTGGCGGGAAATTGAAATCAGTACTTTAATAGTAAAAGCGAAATATAACGAATGTCAAATACGCCGATCCTTACAAACCTGAGGTGCTTTTTCTGCATTAATCACTCTCTCACTTTCACTTCCGTAATAATTAACAATACTTACCCTGTATTGTTATGTATGTAAATAGTGTGTAGGCACACGTAGGTAGTGTAGGCGTAGGGAGTTTTACGAGCCAATCTTACCCGCGTGGCGCGCGATCGTCCTTTTTTTGCGCTGCCGCGAGCAGGGTGGCCGCGGGTGGCAAAGATTTACCACGCAGACGTGTTATTTTTTGTAGCTATCATTTTTACTTACTTTTATTGTGCTCAAAGTTATAACAATTTTAATAATTCTGTACTCTAGGCCATACATCGGTATTAGTCGTAAGTACAGGTAGTAATTAAATTATGTAAGTAATATCGCAATACAAAAAAAATATTGTTTTTGAATGAATCATCATTATATTAATTTTCACGAGCCTCGTGCGAAGATTATTTTTATTACCTGATAATATGAGTTTTTTTTTATAAACCATAATTTTTGGCAAAAATGTTACTGCGAATCGTATTTTTATAATATAATTATATAAGAAGAATAAGGCTTTTAAATGTATTCTGTGAGAGTCATAAACTTTATAACAACAAAATAACACACGTTCATAGTTCGAAGTAGTTTTCGCACCTATATACATATTTGGTCTATTGTATCAATATTTAATTATATATATATATTCGATATCAACCCTTTATCATTCCACTGTTGGAACATGGGTCTCCTCTCAGAATGAGAGTGTAAAGGCCGTAGTCTGCCACGCTGGCCAAGTGCGGGTTGGCAGACTTCACACACCTTAGAGAACAATTTTTTTTTTTTTAGAACTATAAGATATGCAGGTTTCCTCACGATGTTTTCCTTCACCGTAATAGCAAGTGATATTTAAACTTAAAACGCACGTTTTTAAAGAGGTGCGCGCCAGATATTTGAACCCGGTCTCCCGGAGTGAAAGGTCAAATTTCAAACCACTAGGCTATCACTGCTATTTTTGAATGCCTTATCATAAAAAAATAGTTCAAAATGTTTTGTCGAAAAAAAGAATTTTTTTTTGGGGTGATCCACCCTCACTATTTAGGAGTATGGAAAATAGATGGCCGATTGTCATACCTACTGATATTTGCATATAAAATTTGGTGAAAATCGGTAAAGCCGTTTCGGAGGAGTGCGGTAACTAACACTGTTATACGAGAATGTTATTCTCTTCGAAATAGTGTAATTTGACTAGCAAAGTACAAATATTAAATACCTTACTACGTTGTATTTAACCACTTGTAGAAATACAGTCTCCAGGCGCTGTTAAGTAAATCTAAGGGAAGCAAATTACTCTAACGGAAGGCTACTGTTCAATCAATATTCTGTTGCAGTGGAAATTTCAATCGCTCTTGTTTGAGGAGCAATTTTCGCGTCCAAAAGACTGTGCGAGTTTATAGTTCCATCATGACCGATGAAGTATCAATTCACTTGTAATATTATGAATCGCAAGTTTATAGACGATGAATATGTTATATTGTGCATACGACATTTATTTGAATATTAAAACATTTTGTCGCAATACAGTTGTACTTACTCGTATGGACTTCGACAAAATGTATCACTTACTCTCGTTTACAAATTATTTTATATTGTAGAAATATCTATAGTTGTGAAGTTTGTCAATAAAATGTTATTACATTTTCATTAAGTCAAATATTTTAACGGCTGTTTTTGGCGAACGTAGTAAATTTATTACTTAGTAAGCTGCACAAAATGTTAGTACTTCACTACCAGCAGGGGCAAGTTTAAGTGTAAGTAAATAAACTCCTAGCATCATACTTGGCTGTGGTCTCCGCGGAAAACAATTTCTTGAGTTACGAACACTCCCTGTAAACAATGTTACTCTGTAGTGTTTGAAGATCTTCCTGTATTTCTTGGAATACAGGAAATAAATAAAATGATTTCTATTTTATAAATTAAATTTTGTAATCTAATATCAGGTATTCAAAAATTTGTCGATAGGTTTTGTTAACATTTGATATAGTATTTGCTCATTGGAACTTTGAATTTATGATGAGGTTAGAAATGAAATTCATTTCATGCATTTACCCAGAGGTTGCAGGTAAAAAAGGCCAAATCAAATTCAGGCACGTAAACTATCACCGAATTTAATATTACATTATATTGGGGTACACGTTGTTTTAGGTACGACTGTTAAATTTCCTATTCCATGATTCTGATAGACGATTTGAATAATGAAAGCAACGGGAGAGTTTAATAGCCGAAAATGGTCATCTAAAATTTATTATTGACTTGCCGAGCGAATCGATTATAATAATTTTTATATTGATGCCATCGATCGAAGTTATTGTGCCGCTAACCCTTCAAGCAGTGGTATGGTTATTTTGATATTGAAAACGGTCGGTACGATTTTGAAAATGAAAGGATGTGCAAGAGCTATTATTTTTGTGGATGTGTACGTGCGCGTGCGCATACATATGTGGGCGTGTTTACATTGTACATGCAAGCGGTATTACGCGATGTATGACGCGGTCATTGTACGGCTAGGTCGAAATTAGGGGAAAATTTAAATAAAGTCCTGGCCTGAAACATTATGATGATGATAAGACAAGTAATAGTATCTTAAGGTGCGAGGAATCACCTGGAAAATATACTCAGAATTTAAGTCAGGGTCATGACAGGAGACGATATAAGTACAAATGTCAGTACAAGATTACGAAAGGCTAAAGAGATGTAGAATATAATTATGAAATATAGCTATTATTAAATAATGGGTAAACTTAAATACAAAGATATTACGTTGTACGTACTAAACAAAGAAACTTATATTTATATAGATAATAAAATATTTAGCTAATTGTTCGAGCAAAATAAATGGGTTATAAAATTATCGTTAGAGATAACTTTCGTTTCAAGCCCATTTAGACTCGGAACATTAAATATTTATCTAATTGAGCGCCATGAACTCGTATTTATCAAAATGTTTATCTTATCTTCTGCGAAAATCAAAACGATCAAAGAAAGAATACAAACAGTACCAAATAATGGGGACATTTCCACTCACGGCAATGGGATTCTTAGAGAGCTTATGTAAAGGCTGTGGAGATCGCTGACTGGTCAGGTGGCCTATTGGTGAGTCTGGACGCTAAGTAGGAGGTTATGAGTTAGATTCTGTTTTACACCTACAATCAAACGAACTTGTACTCCTTGGACAAATATTTATCCTGCGTGGGAATTAAATCTGCGGCGCCCGGATCAGCAGTTACGTTTACTAACTTCTGAAGAAAGGGCTAGTCAAATAACTGGAGAGTCCATAAAACAGACCTCCTCTCGACATCATCATCATCATCTAATGACTGTACACCGTTCCAATCACTGATTATGCTCACCTAATCGCTATGCGTTACATTAAACCTTCATCATTTACATGTCAGTCATGTATGCGCGAATCGCAATACGGTACACAATTTGCAGCATCAACGACTATTGTTCAACCAGGCACGCCCTCTGGGGAAACTCACGAGTTACAAATACCTGAGTATACACCTCCCACTTGACATCTAACTACCTATGGAAAAAGACCTAAAAGAGATACCAAGGAAGATACCAATGGTTATTCCAAGGGAGACACCAATTGATATATTAATGAGGACATGTAGATAGAAAGAGGAAGTAATAAATTGCTATTTGGTACGAAGACATATGTAGATGTAACACAGACTAAGTGTCATCGAGAATCGTTGATGACAGCGGAAACGTAAGTCATATTGTTCGTCGTTAAAAGTAGTAGTTGTTCTTACCGGTCGTTTAGTTTCTAAGTTCAAAATGGCCGATTTTATTTGATTCTATGGAATAGTTGAGAGGTATAATTGAATAATACGGCCGTTCCTACACGCCTTTGCTGAGCATTTTTCCAAGTTTGTCTAAATTGATAAAAATGTATGTAATGTATAACAATGAATAATTAGTATAATTGTTTTGAAATAAAATTTTGAGACGGTTAAGGTACCTATTATACGTTAAATAAACTTTCTTAGCAAGAATAAAACTACGTTTCGTTTATAAATATTGTTCTAAAGATCTTTTGGAAAACCGGTTTCTTAAAGTAATATGATATATATTTTTATTAAACTTCAAGTGCTTTGTCTTTCTGAACAACTATTAACAATAACATTATGAAAGATTGTGCCGAATATTCGATTAAACGTTTCGGGATTATAAGCAACCAAGTAAAATACTAGTAGACGTTACTTTTTTGTCGTTATTATGTTATATATTACTATGTTGTCGTAATTATGTCATTATGTTTAGCTTATTGTAAATATCCTTTATATATTATATATCCGTTATATTATCCATTATATTATCAGTTATATAATCCTTTATATTATCCGTTAACGTAAATGGTTATATAAATTCATTTTTGTTCTACAATAAAATGAAGCATTATTAAACAAACGATACCTTTATTGCGTAATGTAACGCCGCGGCGTGTTACATTTTAATTAAGAACAATAGCATTATCGCTCCACAGTTTTTATTGAGAGGTAAGATAAATTGTTTAAATCTACGCTCCCACGGGGGGCTTCCATATACGACGGGAATTTCCATATAACTAATGTGTACAATATTGAAATAATGAACGGCTAACGCGTAACAAATGTGGACATTCATTTGTTACGCATTAAATAAACAATAGTTGAAGGATACACAAATAACGGAATCAGTAAATGAACTGTGAATAAATGCAAGCATGGTATTTGTTGAAATATAATATATGTAATTGTACTTCACGAAATAAATAGAAATCTGTCTCTACCGCACTTCGCTGCAAACCGCGGTAGTTCATGACGGACTTTGTATAGGTCCGATATGAGTCGGTCCATTTCGGAAAAACAAACTTGAGTTAAGCCGGTACATGTAACTCGTATAATCATAAATCAAATATTATTAAAAACGTATTATCAAATTGAAGGTTTATATTTTATCGTCTCCTTGTTATTTATAAAAAATAGATTCTTTTAAAAAAATACAAGGAAAAATATATTTAGCGAAAATGCTACCACATTTTATTGTTTTGGTTATCATTAATAACATTTCGGAATTTTAGTGCACAGAATTCGTATAAATTATTACAACATAAATATTCATTTGTGTTAGCTGACATTGTAATTATTGAAAAATATTTCTATTCCGTCCCACCCCTGGGCACAGGTCCTTCACACAATTAAGTCAGGCTTGGGGGACATTTTGCTAGACCAAAATATAAGATTTATAACGAGAATGAATGATAATTACCTAACTGTAACATTTAGAAACGATTGGTTAACGTAACCTCCGAAGCATGGAAACGTTAACGGCGATTTGCCTCTAACGCTCATCCATTTAAGTTCCGGCCAAGACCAACGTTGTTTAACTTGACAGATCACGTGCAATCGGCGAAAACATCTACCTACGAGCGCTTTTATAGTTCTAATATTATAATAGTATTTTACTTCAGCAACTTTCGCTGCAACTTAGAGGTTAAAATATCTTTAAAACCTTCCTCTTCAGTATCGTAAAAATCTTTTATTTCGATAATAGTCATTGTCTTACTTGCTTTTATGACTTGACTGGCTTGTTTTTATTGTCAAATTTGAAAATCTTCTAAGAATTATTTGACTCAAATATTTACTAGCTAGCTATTAAAGAGGTGTTTCATGTCCATACTGATTACTTCGTTTTTTGTACAAAGGTTATTTCAGAAGCTTATGTTAGAAAAAATGGGATCGGTACATTAGCAGAAAAATAAATCTTCTAGATAAACGGAAATCTCTAAGACAAATGTGGCGACAACATATTAAGACTTCCAAAAAGTAATTAAACGACTAACCAAAACAAATTTAAGGAATGAAGATCATTCACCATGAATCCCTCAGAGAAACGAAGCGGCAATATGTTCCGCGAGTGTCCGTAGTAATCCGGGATAGAAGAGATACTATTTGTCGTGCAAGCCGTTCTCTTGACGGGCGTGTGCCGGAAGTCGAACGGATCTACGTGATTAGTAACAGCGACTGAATATTTATGATATTAATACAATGATATGTCATCCTTTGATCAAATTGGAAGTTGAATGAGTATAGATAGTTCCACTGTTATTTGTCTTAATCGCAGATTTGTATACATAAAAAGAAGAATTGATTCAATGAGACGATACCCTAAGAAAAATGCTCATATATGATATTCTAAAGAATCTAATGGAAAGAACATTATTTACAACGAATTCCTGTGAGATTTATCCCGGCAATATGTTACGTTGATATCCTGAGAGATCTGGGAGCGGAAAGACGCAAATTGTCGGGAAAGCTGCGCTCTTGACGGACGTTTGCCGTCCGAAAAGTGATCTGTCGACGGCGGTGTTATCAACACCAGCGATCAAATGACAGATGTAATGCACAATGAAAGGAATGATCCAAATAAGATGAAATTCTTTCAGGCACGTGCATGTAATCCGCTCTTTACGGCATAAAGCAAAAGCAAAATTTGTTAGTCAATGAAAGATAGTTTCGAGTAAATAATATTACCTAAAAATATCCGAGAACGATCGATCCAACAAGTTCCACGTTTAGCTATTATGAGAATCCAGCCGTCGAAAGATAACGTTTTATGGATTTATGCGACATTATTGTTATGGGTTCAATTAACGAAGAAAGTTTTTGCAGCAATTAAATCATCATCACCAATCTTTTTTGTTGTTTCATTACTAGATACCTACTATCTTTTCATAGAATTGGATGACTTATATTGCCTTAGTGAGCATAATGGACAACTCACTAAGTTATCTTTCACAGTTACAGGAAGTAATATTTTATTTCGAAATGTACATTTATTATAAGAGAGCGTACGCGATTGGCCCCTGGACTTTCGGAGCGGAAGCTGAACTCTAGAGCACTGAGCAATCACAAGTTGACAATAATTTTACTGACGCTCAGCGAAATATCTACATTGAAATTGTATCCATAACTTTGTTGTAATTGTAACTATAACTAACAGAGTATATAACTATGTTTGTGACTTCAATAAAAAATTCTTAATATAAGGAAATTAAATTAAATACCAAAGAAAAAAAATAAAAAAGTTGTGCCGCTTTTTCGTTGACGCGAGAGAATTCCGACATGTGCTAACATGAACGGTTCTTAAGTGGTTAATCAATTCGATCACAAATTTGGTTAACGCGCAGAGGCTTGTATTAGGAAAACATTTCCTTTTGAATTTTCTGGAAATTCGACGTGTTCAAACGTTTCACGTTGTCGAGACGAAAGTTTGTATTCATGAGAACATTTTCGAAGCAATCCTCGCTGTGGTTATTTGAATATAGAAGGTCGACAAATTTTCTTAGTTTACTTTTTAATTTATTTTACATATTTGCAATTTTACCAGATATATTTGATAAATTGTGAAACGATTGATATGAAAACATTTTGAATATATCACAGAAAAAAGGAGTACCAAGATGAATATTTTGAGGACTTCCTGATGGTTGTATCTATTTATCTTTAGTATAATTTCTTGACTCAGTTTATTCTAATGCTAACCAGTACGATACACACAAATGTCTTTTGCTGACGTTCAATAAACGCAGCATAAATTACTATCGATAAATTTCTATATGAATTCCTAGTCTGAAATTCTCTAGAAGTTGAATATTTCTCTGTTTTGGTTAACATATAATATATTTTTTTCTTTTTATAACAAATTATGGGTAGCGTTTAATTTTCACTTGTATAAATTTAAAGCTTTGAAGGCATTGAGAGGAAAACTTTCGTGGAAATCCTTGAATTCTGTGATCTAGTTCAATCCCGACGGACTAGCTATCGATGGAAGTTAGCGGTTACTTGGCAGGGATTCAAATCAGGGTATACGATATCTAATTTCAGCCACGAACTTTGAATGGCGTCAAAAACAAAATTGTGGAGGGACAGTTCTGGTTTTGAATTCGTTCAGACAAAATATTATAATGTTAAAAGTATCCTAACTTTTAAAAACAATAGGCGCAAGTACTTGTTAGATTTTTTCATGAAAAAAATCCTTTTTAAAAGAGACATATCGTACAATGGGACTGAAATTAGTTCAATGAGCGTTCTATATATTGATGCTGTTGTCTTGCTATACTCGTACACAGTGTTACTAATTACTATATGGTTTCAATCTTCCTTTTAGCATGAACTGAAGTATTATTAGTAAGTATTAATTCAGAGATACAATATTGGTGCAAAAGTAGATAGTATCAAAATATCTCATGACGAAGTTGTCAACTTTATATATAATAATCTACCATATCAGATCACATAGCCAACATGTTTTGTCAACTCATACGTTACTTGGCTAAATGTGTCGTCGTACCAGACCTCGACTCCTCATCTATCATTTTTCAGAGCCTGGTGACGGACATCGCCGCCGGATTATCAGCCCTATGATGGATAGCTAAAGCCATTTGTAGGCCCTTTCTTCCTTCGTCTAGGGTATTTTTATCAGCTGAAAATACACTAGCTCGCTGACAGCTTGTGACTAAAGTGAATATATAAATAATATTCCACTGTACTGATAGCAAATGACCCCTACAAATGTTTACGTAACTACACGTACCTGTGTAAAAATGTCGCAAAATAAAAAAAATGTGTTCCATATAGGAAATTTGACTTTATTACTTGGATTACAGAAATGTTTCAGCAATGTGGGTTACTGTTAACGTTCGGAGTCCAGAAACACGAAATTATAATAAGTATTTTGTTACAGATGAACGCAGGTGTCAACTTTGAATATATTTTTGGTACACGTGTAGTTTATATATATGTATTTTTCGGATGCAGATGTTGGATAAAACACACATATATTTGCATGTAGGGATTGAATAAATACATGTATTAGATGCAGCTATCGTGCAGGTTATCCTTTGATATGTATATAATTGGGTTGATATATGAAGCTACTGATCGTCCGATATATGAAAGTTGATATATGAAAAGTTCTTTTTTTTAAGGATGATTAACACAACTAGTAATGGAGAACTTTTTGACCTTCGTACGATCGTCATCATATCTATATAATATAATATCAGACATATTAGATTTAAAAGATAAATTTAACTTAATAACATTGTGCCGTTGTTCTGTCATTGTTGTCCTATTATAACAGCTTCCTGACATCTTAACCTGTAATTAGATAATAACGTTTAATGGTACCATTGATTAAATTTAATGGACATCATAATAAACAAACAGCTTGATGTAATGGCTGTATAATGAGATGCCGTGTTATACACGAATCGTATATTAGGTGTGTATTATTGGACGATTATGTAGAGTATTTAGACTTGGTATTGGTAGTAAGCTATTTCCAGTTTATAATATAAAGACATATTTATAGCAGCACGGAGTCTGGGTTTGAGTGGGAGCGCCACCTCATCTGCCTACGTGTTGCTTTGAAATACCGGCTTGGTATTATATTACGTTGAGTTTTGTAATTATAATTATAATTACAGTACAGTACAGTTTGTAATTATAAATACAATAGTATATTCCAAGCAACGAATAAAATATCTATATATAAATTGTAAAATATCTATATATTACTGGTAAACGTGGGAGTGTACTGCAACCCTCTGTCTATCTCTTCGGGGGTTATAGGCATGATGTTACGTTTATATAAAGCAATTACAAATGTTTTAATCATACTCGTATTAGACCTAAAACTTTTTGTTGTGATCCGTGTTTATTGAACACAAAATAAGTACTGAATATCTTTTTCTTCCAATTTTAATTTATTTCACTCGAAAAAATGACATTAAACGTGAATTAAATAATTTTAAGTTTTTACACCATTTAGTACCAAGTTACTCGTCCAGAAGGCGAAGGATTAGTGTGTTCTAACCTGTTTCTAGACACAACACGGGACTCTTTAAAGCTGGGAATTATTTTATTAGGCAACCTTCCTTTATCTTAGGACGCACCTGCGCTATCCACGAGACGGTATTGCGATCATACGCTAGTCGAAAGAAAAATTATAACCGCGTTAACCGCGTATTGAAAGAAAATTCTGATAGTCAACAGGAAAGTTATAAATCATTCCGTCCGTAGGAAATAATATTGAAATACCTAGACGCCATCTTTCAGTAGCGCGCATATTTTTAATTGGTTCGACTTATAGTACAATGACTTCTGTTAACTGTGTTATTTGATTCTATTTGTAATTTAGATTTTCTAATAGTGACTTGGAGTATGTATGTCCCGGCATATGACGATAGGTTCACCACCTAATCCATATTGGGGCGTAAACGTGACTGGTGAAACGTGGGTGCGTACTCCGCTCCTCTGCCTATCACTTCGGGGATTAAAAGCGTGTCGTTTCGTTACATTACAGAAGTGAGTGAGTAACTGCCTCATTAGTCGAATACCTGTAAGCACGACTGTTCATACTCCGTTAGATTCCAGGAATCTTTACTATTGGCTTTTTCTAACTTGAAATTCTTAGCTGGAGCTCGAAATGTGGATTTGTGGCCACTTTATAGCATCGGACTCTCAATTTTTTTCATGATAAGACCTCTCCTACCAGAATTACCTTCCTGCCTATTCAATGAGATATTAGTATTATTTTACGTTTTTCGTAATATACAGGTTATGTCTACTTTAAAAAAAACCTTGGTAGTCTTCGGCGTATCAAACGTAGTTAATCCTTCATTTTTATCGAACGCTATAAAAATATTCTTATCAATTTTATATTTAATTACCGAATCTTTTTCTAGCGCCCAAGTGTTAATTGGGATTTGGGATAAAAATGTTAATAAGGTCTGTTAATTATCAGCTCACGAGTAATTTCAATGATTTAGTAAATTAAAAATTTAAACCCCTTGAATAAAATTATTATTTCGGTTATTTATGGAAATATCTTAGCTGCATCATAACATTTTAAATTCAGTACTTAATTTGTAATAGCAGCGCTAAGCATAATAAACGTTGGTTTAGGCTGAAATCTTGTTGTGTGGTATACAAATCATAATATTATTCATAGCGAGGACGGAAAATGGCGCTCGTACTTTTGAAATAAGTCCATTTTCGGGTCATAAAAAATGTAGTGGGCGAGTGAAGAAAGGGTTTACAGACGACTTGTTCTATTCACCGTAGGGCTGATAATCCCGCGACCGTGTCCTTCGGCGGCGTCTAAAGAATGACGGATGACGGAACGCAGGTCTAGCTAAGGAATGCCTAAGTGACGGAATGCCTAAAGAAATGTTTGAGGCATAATTAGGCGAACTACTTGGAATATTCGAATACATTTTTACGCATACATTCAACTGACCAATAGTTATTGTATATCGCCTCTGAAATGGGGATTATTGGCTTGATTCGGATCTAGAATGAATATTTGTGTAATTAAAGTGATTTTTTAGCAAAATGAAAGAACAATTTCTTGATTTCTTTATTTAAAACGTAAAAACGTAACTCCATGCCTGTAATCCCCGAAGAGGTAGGCAGAGGAATGCAGAACACTCCCACCTTTGACCAGTTACGTTTACGTTCCACTATGGAATAGGTGCTCACTACCTATTGCCGTGCATTGCGCATTGTTTAAACCCGGAATTGAACCGGGAATCTTCCGATCGGCAGTCGCACTTGCAACCAACAAGAATAACGGGGCTGTCCAATCAATTTCTTTATTTAACCTCATAATAAACTATGCTCGCCCTATATAATGACTTTTCCCCACTCAATGTAACTGTTGAAATCAAATCGAGATTAATAACTAAGTTTGTGAAATTCAATATTTAAAAAAAAATACATAATTGTCTTCAATCCCGGCTTCTATAATTACTACCGTCTTTGAATAAAAAGGACCATTCCGGATCAATAACGTCAAAGTGACGGATATAATAAAAGAATTGTATAATATTGGATTGTTCGCGTTCGAATTTTTTCAATTTTCATCAGTCGAATGAATTTTCAATAAAAAACGTTCATTTCGTAAGGTGTTCCTGTCTCTTATCAAATTTATTTCTCTACACTGCAAATATAATAATGTGCACAGATGAAATAACTTGGTATCGGTACAATATTTAAGATATTTTAAGGAGCTTATTAAATAAAGCTGTGGTTTTTCAAGGTTTGTATAATGTGTGGTACGTTGGATCTAAATGAAGGGCTCATTTAGACCAACGTATTTAAAGTATACATATAAAGTGGAAAAGCAACGGGAACATTCAGAAAACGTAACCCTGATTTGAGCTAACCACGCTCACCGAATTCCTTGCCAGGCAGCGCTTGACCGCAGGCTTTAGGGGTTCGCATTAACACATATTAGAATTCCCTCGACGAAATGTCGATAGCAGATGTGTCTTATATTTGTTTTTTTAAATGCAAAATGTTTGCAAAATGTCGTATATTGGTTTTTTAAATACAAAATGTTTGCAAAATATCTTATATTGGTTTTTTAAAAATGTAAATTGTTTGCAAAATGTCGTATATTGGTTTTTTAATTGCAAAATGTTTGCAAAATGTCGTATATTGGTTTTTTAAATGCAAAATCACGCCTGTAACCGCTGAAGAGGTTAAGAGTGGAATGTAGTATACTTCCACGTTTTATCAGTTACTCCTACGTCCCGCTATGGGGTAGGTGGGGAGCCTATTGTTGCTATACACCGGGCACAATTAAACTTGGAATCACAACTAAGATTTTTCATGTTATAAAACCCAACAGTACCCAACCCGGGATCGAACACAGGGCCTTTGGATCAATATTTGCGCTTGAAACCGAGTAACGAGGCAGTGGATTGACTATTATTAGCAAACACTATAAATTATAGTACGTGATTAATATTTCACTGAAATCCAAGCAGTGTTACTTTTTTATATTAATTTCATTTCAAATTGTGTCCGTCGAAACCACAAATCGAATATCGAATAAGGGAGACCCTGTTTGAGTTGGGATTAGAAAACAATACAAGAAAATCAAATTAACATCTCAAGGATATCTGTTTCAAAGATTTCTGATTGAAAACAATTCAGTCTTTAAAAATACATCTTGTGGATGAAAGATAATTTTCACAATTTTAATATTACAGCAAGCGTTACAGGAATTTTAGCAGAAAATGCGAGCTAGCTAAATAGCTATCAAGCATTAAGATCGTCCTTTGTAACGACATTTGAATGAAATAGTTGCAAAAATAGTTTAAAGAATGATTTTAAAATATATTACACCGGTACAGCTGCGGTATGGATTGATTCAATTGCAGATCATCAATCAATCGGCGTGCATGTTGAAGAGACTGATGAAAGGAGGACAGCAAGTCTTTAAGAATAGCGATATACCGCACTCGATGCTCCCTGACTACCTCGTAAGCAAGCTAGCGTGATAATATATGAATGAAGATTACTAGTAAAAATGTGTAAATTAGCTGTGACCTAATACGATCCAAAATATTTGATAATAGCATTTTTAGATATTGAACTCATAACTTAAATGTACACAGTAAAAGGAAACCGCTTGTGATAAATTGTCACAAGCGATCTAGGTTGATAAGGGTATTCAAAACAAATTCACCGAAGAATTGTCTTCACATTCGGATATTTAGTAACTTGTCATACACACTCGTGAAACCCAAATCCGATCCGATAATATAGGTAGTCAGTAAAATACTAGATTTATGTAAAACGTTTAGAAAATGTCAAGGAAAATATTTAGTTGTTTGAAAATATTCGTGAAGCGTGCAATAATCAGACTATCGAACTATCTAGAAAAACTGTCAACTAATAGGAACCTTAAAAATGTTTAATACATATCTCAGATTTATTAAAATTTAACACACAGCCACGATAGTATCCTTATAATAATATATGCTATGCTTTTAGTTTTGTTCTAATGTTCGTTTGAGGCCATTAATAGGCGTACATGAAGAGCAATTTAGATGGAATTTAAAGATTTAAATAAGATTTTTCGGTAAAAACCACACTGGAGCATTTTTAAATACGTAGTCAGATCTTTACAAAAATAACCTTTCCTCGTTTGTGGGATTGGCAATAATTTATCAGTTTCACCATTATAAGGAATTACATTAATAATTGTAACATTTTCGATTGACTGTCTGTCGATCGAGAGGACTTGGGTTTAAATCCCGGGTTGAGTACTATGGTATTTTATAACCAAATTTTTCTATTAGTGGCTTGAACACTAGATTTCCTCATGTTACAAGAGATTTTTTAACTTTCTTCCTCAGGGATTCCACTATATATTGCTTATTTCTTCTACCAACTTCTGCGATACTTGTTTTGTGTATATGGTTATTATGTAGTTTTGAATAATTTTATTTCATTTGTAATTCAAACCTAAACTTCTACAAATATATAATTTATTGCTTAATAATAACATGTGATAGCCTAGTAGTTTGAATTTCGACCTCTCACTCCGGGAGACCGGGTTCAAAACCAGGGCGCGCACCTCTTTAAAATGTGCGTTTTAAGTTTAAATATCATTTGTATTACGGTGAAGGAAAACATCGTGAGGAAACCTGCACACCTTGAGTTCAGAAAAAAAAATTGTTTTAAGGTGTAACTCAAAGGTCACTAAGGTGTCACTCTAAGGTGTGTGAAGTTTGCCAAACCCGCTCTCAACCAGCGTGGCGGACTATGGCCTTAAACCTCTCATTCTAAGGGGAGACACATATTGCAGCAGTGGAATGATAGAAGGGTTGATATCGAATAACAAAAACAAGCCTTCAAAGAATAAAACCAATGTACAACAATTTACGATCAATTCCATAACAAACTCAAGATGTATAAATTTTCCTAACTACCGTCTTTTAATAAAGCATTTAGTTCATTGCGAGGTTGTCAAATTAATTTTATATTTAGGTTCCATATATTACCATTCCATGGATCCCGTTAGACAAGGGTCTACCGTCAAGTGTCCTATCATAATGAGAAGGCTTACGGGCGTAGTTTACTACTCTGGCCAAGTGTGGTTGGGTTGACTTAATGCGCTCCGGAGTACCTTATGGTGAATAGTACGTTTTCCAACAAAGTCTATGTCTACTCTTATGACGGATATTATTTATTGCATATATGCATAGAATACATAATAATTTCTCAGCGTTACAAGTGTGCGCTGATGATTCTAATAGAGCGATACAAGTTTATTAGGTTTTTAAACTCAATAATAATTACGAACCCTGGTGTGATAGTAATAATAATAAATGAAGATATGCACGTTTTGATATGGACGGTATTGATAAAAATGTAATTCGATGTTTTAATTCATTAGAGAATATGAAATCTGTACAAAGAAATTAGCAATGTTGGAGATACTTAATTAAGAGTTTTGATTATACAAACTACATACGATATATACATGTATCATTATAATCATTATCTGCCTGTCTCCGTCCACTGCTGGACACAGGCCATTTAACAATAAAATAGACCTTCCTCAACATTGCCATATGTATATCGTCGCCCAATTTAAGCTGAACCTTTGATGACCATTCCATCAGTGTCCTTGTTCGACCTAATTGTTCACCTAAAGGAAGTATCTATTCGATTTCCAAAGGTGCAGGCCAAATTGCGTTCGACCGCCACTCAACTCGAGATACGTGTTCGGGATAATTAATTCGAGACGCTACCTGCTTGTTTTCTCGAAGGCTCATTAATATATTTGCGGTCAGTGCTGCTAGCGACGGGTGCATTTCACAATGCGGTCAAACATTTGTTGCTTATCGTGTATCATAATGAAAAACCCCATCAACCATACCACTGTTGGACATGGGTCGCCTCTTAGATAATAATATGAAGAAACCCAAAGTGTCAAGTTCGCTCCTGATGTTTTCTTTCAACACTAAAACATTGAATGTGTAACGATATTTCCTATGACTTTTTACATCAATTAGATTGTTCCAATTAAACAGCAACACTAAAAGCTACTTTATCTTTGAGTATCTCTGTTCTTATGTTTTTAGTTAGCGTTCAAAAAATTAGCCACAAAATAAGCAGGGCAAAGCAGGTGACGATTAACAATAATAATTAATAATCATCAATAATAATCAAATTAATAATAGTAATTAATAATCGCCTTAAACTACTAAGCTACTACTAAGCAGTGGATTTATGAGTTAACGCCAGCTTCTCTGTGGCGCGTGTGGAGCTGTTACCTCTGGACTACTGACTAATATACGGTCTTTGTAAACAATGTACAAAAAATTTACAGAAATAATTTGCAATGCGCATGCGAGGTGGATCGCATCGCTCGCGCCGTTTTGCTGGTCACGGGAGCGCGTGAGCCGTCAATTGTCACAACGTTATATACCGGTCGCCGACGTATAACGGTTTTCTCGGGTCATATCATGTGAAATATCATGTCGAGAGTGTTTTTTCCCTTTACCAATAAACTGGTAACATCAGAAAATAGTGCTGTTTTGTTGAGACTGAGCACCACGATCCATACTCTCACTATAACCCTGGGTTGACTGGTAGAGAATGCCACCAGGCATTAAGTCCGCCCCTTGTAACCTTACAATAAGTACAGGTGAACAATAAAGAATAAATAAATAAATAAATTATTTGGTAATAAAAATTAAAACCATTACCATTAAAACAATATTTTTAGGCAATACTGATGATGTCGGCCTTTTCCTACTTTTTATAACTTAGCACCCAAGTAAAATCAAATCCAATTATCAGTTCTATCATTTCATCCGACATCATGCTATTTGGAGAAAATTTGAAATCAGCGAGTTCTATTATGCTATCCGAAATAGCAGTGAGTATTGCTAGCTGCTGTTCGACTTCACTGAAATAAACTTGAATTTCGAATTGGATTCGATGCTAAACTAAATTCCATACTCGGCTTTAAATTCAATCAATATTTACGGCAATAATTTGAACGTGTATTTTCTCAAAATGGACGATAATATGCCTACATATATTTAGGCGGCGGAGACTAGTGAGGGCGGAAGATGGTCCACGACAAATGGGTGAAGACAGGTGGTCGGGGGTTGAAATTTTCCATAGAGATAATGAACGGTATAAAAAACCAAATAGTTTACCAGATATTACATATTCAAATTTATTTGCGTAAAATAATTTGAATTTTGACTTTTAATTCTGAAAAATATTATGACATATTTGAAAACAGCAATGTGTGTTAACCGGCCGTTAAATTTCAAATTTCAGAAAGAACGCGGCTGAATAATTTTTGAATATTCCTAATGGGCAGTGAACGAACTATATTTGCGAAGTTATTCGTATGTAGCAGGTATATTTTGACAAAGATCTTATACAATTTGTTAAGCTCACGTTTAAAACGTTATACGTGTGAGAAAACCTTTCAAGCCGACGTTTTAAAATTATTATTCTAATGTTGCAGATGTTAATTACAGTATAACAATTACGACATCTTTATTAAATTCGCCTATTTTAAACTTAATGAAATTCTGCAACAATTTCGTTATTTTTTAAGACCAGGATATCACATTAATTTATTTTTCCACCAGTATCCACTTTAACCTATATTTCAAGGAATAATCTTACGTACCTACGTTAAAGGCACGCAAAACGATTTTCACACCGTACAATCTTTATTGAATTCTTCTGTCGGCCGACGGAATATTTGCGCATATTACGAATTCATTGATCCCCTCCGTGGTATTTTTAGACCCATCGTACGAGATGAAACAGGGTATCTTTGTTAGTGATTTGGAAACACAATAACCCTTTTAAAACGGTTTGTGACATTTATTGTTAATTTGGAAAATATAAAGTATTTATAATTGTCATTTTTTCATGACAAATTATAATTATAATGAATTTCAAAGATGGTTTAAGAGAATACAATCAACAGTTCGTGGTACGCTTCTCAATATTATGACTATCAATAGTAGTTTGCTTACGCTGGCGGACACAGACCTCCCGTGGGGGGTTTTTCGCAACGATCCCCACGCTGTGCGTGCGACTTGGGAATCGCAGAGCACCGCTTACGCGGTAGTCGGCCAGAGCTTGTAGCTGTACTTAGCCAGACCGAGCCATACCGTGACATGAATCCCGACATGGGGTCGTATTCTTTCTCCATCCCGGAAACACACGAAAGTTCTAATAAAACTACAATATTGCGCTTGCGGGATATCCAAAATTTTGGCTTTTCGTATAGTTTTGAAAATATCTGACGCTAGACGATTTAAAGCATTACTAGTGTTACTGCTCTCTGCCTGCCCCGTAAAGAATCTGACATTATGATTTATAAAAAATTATATCTAGAAGGTCAACAAAATAGCACCGTTGAAAATGGCTATTTATGTCAATTTACATAAGCACCGTATATTAAATTTAGTAACGACCTCCGAACAATTTCTGTAAATTATCGGGTCCTGTAAAGATCATGAGTCGGGCCTAATATTATTAAATTTATTATAGCTATCTCTCAGTAGGAATTTTAATGATTCTGGCAAAGTTTTCAAACTGTACATAATTGTTTATTATTATCGGGGTCATTATTTTAGAATATCTAATTAAACCCAACTGACAGCCTTACTGGTCGTGTTGGGTGAAAGCGCGACGGTCGATGTGGTAATCCTAGGTTCACATCTTGGGTCGGGCACAAGAAAAATTTTTCAAGTTGGATTTTTTTGTAGTGGCCCGGTATTGAATTATGTACCCGGTGTATGGCAATAGGCTTATCACCTATTTCGTAGTCGTAAACGTCAATTGTGAAACGTGGAACCTTCCTCTGCCTCCCTCCTCGGGGGTTACACGCATGATGTTACGTTACTTAATTACACTAAATGTTATGTGTCCTTAAGATTGGTATCTGGAGATTGAAATTGTATTTTTTTCTTATACATACCGTACGTACATACCTTGACAAATATCTTGTATTACAAATCATACTACGTATTTGGCAATGTGAAAAATGACATACATCTCAGTCAAAATAAATTTGTGGTTATGGTAAGGACATTATATTGCGTTTTTATGCTCACATTGTTCTCGTATATTTCATCCGTCATTCAGGCCTTCAGATATGATTTGAGCTGATTTAATTATCACTTTAAAACGAGTTGAAGTAGTAAACAATTAATTCTCGTTGAATTGATACCCTTCACCCGCGCCCGCTGACAGAAATGAGGGATCGCTGCGCTGATGCTTGAAGAGTCTCGAAAACAGTAAGCAAACAAACTAAGGTACATACAAAGCAATGCTCACGAGACTATTGTTCACGTACATTGAGAAAACATAAAAAGCTTTAATTACCGTAGCCTTGATGCCGTTGCCATTAAGTCACGGGTAAAAAAGGAACAGATATGAACAGTCATTCAGAAATGGTTTAAGTATAAAAGGGCCTTTGATTTTGACAAACTAGTACTTTTGTTTTCTTATTGGGAAACATTTTGTCAATATTGTTAAGAAACATTATATCTTCATAAAACAAACATTTGACAATGGTAATTTATAAAACGTAACTTCACGCTTATACTCTCCGCAGAATTAAGCAAAGTAATACAGAACACTCCCACGTTTCATTAGTTACCTTTACGTTCCACTATTTAATAGGTGGTGAGCCTATTGCCATGCATCGGGCACATATCCAGACTCCGAACCACTACTAGAAAATGTAAATTGGAAAATTTTGCAGCGTTCGACCCGGGAATGGAACCCGGGCCCTCGAGATCGACCGTCGCACTTGCAACCAATACGACCAACAAGGCAACAATAGTAAAATGTGTTTAATTTTAATAAGAAAATATTCAATATCATTCACCTCATGGAAGCATACACAGCATTGAACTGCAATAGATTGATAATGATGATGTTCAATAACAGTTTGACATACAACATTATCTGCCTGTGTCAATTAAATTAAAAGACAAACATAATTTATCTTACATGTTGCGCAAGCTATCCTGTTATTCACATTAATCAAATAACGCCCGTATGATTTCATATGTCGATTCTCATTTTTAAATCGATCATTACCACTTAACCACATTATTGTCACCATCAACTCGATAGTCCTGTCTTAAAGTCACTCGACTTCTTTAGGAGAGACATATGTCCAGCAGTGGACCTCAAGAGACTGACGATGATGATTTTATTTTAACACCTATTATTTTCACGATGAAATTACACTTCTAAATACATCTTTGTTTTGCGACCCAGTGATTTACAATATCTTTTGCTCAAGTTTACTTAGTTTTATTTATTATATTAAAGTACATTTTAAAATAAATTAAAATATATTGTATACAATCTTTTTTTATACCTAAGGAAAAATCTACAAAACAAATCTCTTATGTTAATCATTTTTCATATTAAACACTCAGCAAATAATTATATCCAGTCCGGCATGTGACGATAAGTAACGGCAAGTGGCGAAATCAACGTGTCCTGTTGGTTTTGCGTTTAACATTATTATCGTCGTTTATACTCATAATAATGTAGATTAAAAATATATTTCATCCGCTGATCTGTTATAATGATAATAATTTTATGTGTTTTATTCGAAAATTGTGAAGCAATCGACTTAGCAGTTAACCTTTGATGCCCTTCAACAACTGCTTCTATGAAATAGAAAATTTGGTTTATGCCCGAAAGATAAGGGAAACATTTTCTTTGAAAAATCTTTTAGGGTTTTTTTTGAAATAAGGAAGTAAAACCTCAATCGACCTACAGCTTTTCTTCACCTTTTTATCTTGTTAAAGAGATAACATTTTTTCATTTAAGTATGAAATGCTTGTCAGCTGAATCATCAGATGAAGTACCTTCAAGCTTACTCCCACATATAAAAGAAATTTTCTAAGTTTATAAAGGACTACAATTTCTATCGATAAATGGATACGGCTCCTTACATACTACAATGCAGAGATTTCAAATACATATATAGTTGTGTATATAGTATGGTAGAACTCATATAATCAAGAACATCATACAGCGATATAAGTTAAAATTTAAATAAATATAGTTTAAAAAAACCAAAGAACACGCTTTATAAATAATATCGAACTAAAAAGTGGAAAATAAAAAGTGG
>DWEI01000406.1:0-22454 GCA_018245875.1 Mysoria ambigua
GTTCGACTATACATTTGGGTCGGAAGCGTTCAATATCTAAGTTTGGTCAGTGGAAGTTCTAGCACGCACGTTGAGATGAGCGTTACGATGTGACGGACAGAACTCGGCGGAGGAGATGGAGCGCAAGAAGGAGCGCATCATGCTGCTGTCGCTGCAGCGGCGGCAGCGCGCGGACGAGGCGCGCGCGCGCGCGGAGGCGGCGGCGGCGGCGCGGCGCGCGCGCGACGAGGCCGCCGCCGAGCTCAAGGCGGCGCGCAAGGAGGAGCAGGCGCGCCGCCGCGAGGCCATCCTGCAGCAGTACAAGCTCAAGAAGGCCATCGAGGAGGCGGAGCGCGAGGTGAGCTCTGCGCGGCGGTTTATATTATTTATATTTATATGACACAGTATCCAATATCTATTACGATGAGGAGGGGAGACGACGAGAGTGTCCCGAGCGGCAGGCGCTAACGCTCCAAGGTGGGTCGGCAGGGCAAGGTGTTGGACAAGTCGGAGCTGTACGACACGCTGAGGGCGCAGGGCGGCGCGGCGGCGGGCGGCGCGGCGCGGCTGCGCAGCAAGGCGGGCGGCGGGCGCGCGCGGCCCAAGACCATCCACGTGGACAGCGGCGCGCTGCAGGCCGCCGAGGGCATGCTGTCCTCCAAGCAGCCCTCCTCCACCAACCTCACCGGTGAGCCGCGCGCTCGCACGTCACTATCAATCTGTATCTTCACCTGTCTTCATTGAACATACTTGCACACACAAATTCACTTATATTGAACCAAAAGAAAATTGGAAATTCTAAATAAAACTAATTAACATCTAATAAAGTGAGATATTGAAAAAATGTGATCTTTACACTTTAATTGATCATTGAACCAACCAATTTAATTGAACATTGATCCAACGCAGATAACAATGCACTGCACGAGTTAGACGCATCGCTGGCTTGACCGTTGCTACATGCGCACGTTTCGACAGCGTGCATGTTGCATGAACGAACATACTTTATGAAACGCGCATTAGATTTACATTGTCCATTTGAATGTTATAATAATTGTCATTAATGTGCAATATATGTTTTTATTAACGCTTTAAATACTTACAATCCTTTTCGTTTTTAATTTATCTGACAGTGTTGCACTATTTTTTTTTTAATTAGCTTATTGTTTTCGTGTTGTCGATACATTTCAGCAATGTTGTCATTGAAATTGATATCGATTGCTGGTGTGTTTAGACGATATTATGGTTTTTTGTTTACTAAGCGGATTATGCTGCTATAAAATTATAGCTATGAAGCTGCTATAAGAGCAAAAATAAATAAAAACAGTGGGTACAAGTACAATCACAGATCAAAGTTGAAATATACACACCTGTACTTTACTTGATGGTCACAGAAAAACATACAATCGAATTGATCCAATACGGCTGTTTATTTTTAATGTCCATTGGAAAGGATCCTATTTAATCCCCAAAGGAATAGAGTTATTTTCGTATGTCTGGATTGTTATATTTTACACCTTTAAAATTAAACAGAATCTTTTCAAGTTCTATTACAGCAGCAGGAATAAAAGATACTCAAATCTGCTGTTCAGAAGTTTACAATAATATTAATTAGATAACAACCTTTGTTTTTTGTTCTGGAAGGTTCTATATAGGAAATGTACATACTGTTTGTTACCAGTAAGAAAATAAAATCAGGAAAAAATTAATACGAAACGCAGCATGGCCCGCTTGATTTACGTTTGTGTTCCCTCCCCCCGCCCCGCCCCGCCCCGCCCGGCGCAGGCGGCACCATCCGCCGCGACTACTACCGCGGCTCGCAGGACAACCTCGCCGAGCGCGCCGGCCTCTACCGAGGTGAATATACTTCGCACTGTCGCTGCCTTCTTACCCGCCATGCCTCGTGGCGGTATGGTGCCTCCACACACTCGTTATGCTGTTTTATAATACCGCATCATAAAATATTTGCGCGTGGTAACATTATCGAATGTTTTCATTAACATTCGGTCGTCAACATATGTTTCAGTGTGTTATCTTTTAAAAATTTTAAAATATTATTATAGCGACAGTGTGGCGACATCGTTATGCTTGTCTCTCCATATTTAGTTATTATTAGCTATGTATGTGGTTTTGTCAGTGTCCCTGGTTCCACCAGAAATATCCGTTTCTTATGTGTTATTTATCCGTTTTACAATATTTGAACAGATGTAAGGGGATAACCAATCCAAATCAAATAATCTGTGGAGAATTTTCAATGACATTAATATGTACTTATAAATTAATTTCAAGTAATGTTACGTATTTCCAGTTTGCTCTTACATTGTTTGAATATATTGAGATACTAGGGTACGAATTTGTTTAGTGTTTCCCAATTTTTGCATGGTTTAATTTTTTTTTTTATCACCTTATTAAATGTGAGTAAATATTACAGTTAAAAAGTACAATTTGATTTACATAGTCGTTCTAAACTTTACCAAGTAATTTCATTTTCAATGAATGAACATTTGAAATGAAAGAGTTGTCGAGCACGCTCGTGTGCCGGCGCGGTCGTACTGTAGCGCGGGCGTGCGCAGAGTCGCCGGGGGAGGAGCGCGGCGCCGCGTCGCCGGGCAGCGCGTGCGGCGCGCCGCTCGGCCGCCGCGGCTCCTGCAAGACGTCGCGCGGTGAGTGCCGCGCCGCCGCGCGCCGCGCCGCCGCGCCGCAGCGCACGCGAGGCTTGCCCGTCGTCCACTCTACCGTGTGCTCACACATTGTCAAAATATGTCACACTACTTGTCGTACCTCGATGCTGCTATCGATGGATTATTCAATATTTACCAATGGCTTGATCGGATGAAAAAATGGATACACTTCTATACACTTCTTTCTATGATTTTCAATAGTAAGATAACCAAAATGACGTCCGTGATTACGCGGGGAGGACCGTAATGGTCCTTGCCTACGTGTGATACGACTCCGTTGTAAATTACTTGTGTGTGTCTTTGAAATAAATTTTAATTTATTTTAACAAAAAAAAAACAGTAAATAATTTTTAACATTTTGACAGTGTTCAGCAACCAACACTCTAGAGTGGACATAATACGCTTGTTTAGTGTCTTATTTTGATGATGTGAAATAATTCAGAAAATGTTCCAAAATGAATACGTTTCATTTAAACTTGCAATCAAAATGAGACACATTAGTATCACTTGTGTGTGTGTTTTAATAACAAAGTATCATCAATATTTTTTTTAAATAATTCATTATTCAGTGTCCCTCATAACTTAACAATCGTATTTTTATGTTGTGTCATTTTGATGATATTTTTAGCATTAGAAAGCAAATGTTTCAACTTTTTACGATACATTTTAAAAGGTTGGACCTTTGGCACATATCAATAAGAGTACACGAAATGTTCGCTCGACGGATGTGATCTTGCCGTGTCAGGACGGCCCCGTGGCTCCACATACAAGTGGCCAGTACAAAAACGCTTCTTTTCCATTTTGTTCGTAGACGCTTCGGACCTCTATTATTTTTATTATTATATGGATTGATTTATTTTTTTATATGTGTATCGATTTCACCAACGCATAGATTGGAATAGACACACTCCATTTGCAAAATTTACGCTTGATACCTTTTATTATTATTTTTTGGCCATGTATTATTATGTAGTTTGCAACCCGAACTAAACCCGATGGGAGGTTATTTTATCATATACATATATACGTACAAAGCTTTTTTCCAAATTTCAACATGCCCCCTAGACCTTCCGCGCATTACATGAACCGGTTGGAGTATTTGTACCTAAGCCAGGCGTGCGACGCGTCGGCCGCGCCGCGCGCCCGCCGCGGCGTGCGGCGTGCGGCGTGACCACATGTGTAGGAAACATTTCAGAGCGTGTGAGTGATGAACCACAGTCGTCACGTGGAAGGTCTAAATATTCCACTTACCAGAATAACTTTAAGGCGGGCAGGAAATCTAGCTCCCTTATGAACTTGTGCGGTAAGCCACGTTTGAATAAACACCGATGTACATGGTACGGGCTTCACTGGCGCCGGCCCCGGCCGCGCGCTGCTTGCTGCCTGGGGTTTACCGTTCCGTTGCAGCGCCGCGGGGGGCTTCGGAGGCGGCTCCTGTGTTCTGTTGTTCAATATTCGAGATGCTTCTAGAATGATTAAGCATCGGGCTGTTTTACGAAAAAAATTAAAACTATTTGTTAAAATAAACCGAATACCGAATATTATTATGATTATATTTGATAAATACAATGCTCGCCAAGTAGGAATGCCAATACACTGTCCTGTTTCTATTATCGACTTCAAAGTATGTATGTAGGGGTTGCAAAAAACTGATTTATTTTTATATTCACATAAGTTTTATATATGTTAAAGAAACAAATTTATAATAATTAATTTATACTCTATTAATCCTGTCTTTGTAATCTAATATTTCTCTTACTTTTTGATAAACATAAATAAACCGATAAATATAAATAACGGACAAATACGATGTTTTTGTCAGTTGCAATAGTTAAAACTGTCTTCTGAAAATTAAGGATAACTTGATCAGATTTGGATACATACATTATAGATTTATATGATATGAATGAGCTTTTTATGCTAACGGTACAACAGTGACAGTAGAAAGTGAAGTAGTCAGCATAGCAATCGTGTCCTTAGTTGGCGTGCACTGTATTATTATGACAAATGTTATATACATGTTTGAATACCTAAAATTTTAGATGAGGAAGCAAAAATTAAAAACGCGATATAATATACATGACGAATAAGTACGAAAATTATCGCTTCGAAACCCCCCTGGCGCGACCTGTTCTGTCTTGTGCACATAAAATATTTTTATTTTGGTCTTAGAATTATATTTATCTATTATTATCTTTATCAGGTTGTGGTATATTTTCATTATTATCAACATCATCGTTTCTATTATCATTATTATTCTTATTATTTGTTCCTTCGGTGCATCTGCATGTTTATTTTTAGTTTTATTTTTTATATATTTCTATTTGGTGTTGGTATGACATCGTCTAGTCTACGAGAGCATTCGACTTAAATCGATTAGAGATAATTTTATGTTTCTTCGATAAATATTGAAATTAGATCAACATTATAATAGGCGTAAGTCGCTCGAGGCCGTCTCCCGCTGCGATGGCTCTTTGTGCGCGCGCGGCAGATGGAAAGTTGGAATGCCCCGCCGTGACTGTCGGCGTTCGGTTTTCGAATAGTGCTGATAGTGGACCTTCAATATTATGTTATATTAAATAGTAATTATTCAATATTATATTATATTAAATAATAATTATGGAATTGAAAAGAAAAATAGTTCTCTAAAAAGGGAACATATTTTGTTCAATTAAAACCGCTCCTGCGTGGTTCAAATCAAAATTAGAATGTGTTTTCAAGTAAATTATAAATTAAATTATATAAACGCTGTAGTTTTTTTAATTGTTAATTATGAATTAATAAAGTAATGTCAGGACTAATTTTATGTATTTATGAAGTAGGATTATTTTATTAGTAGATTTTTATTTTATTGTAAAATAGATGTGCTTCTTCTTACGTAGACGCAACATACTGTCTTGTTCGTGCCCGTTTTCCGACGAGACACGAATATTTACAGTGAGTAGTGGCATCTCCTTTTTGTTTGCGTTACATACAAATGCGTCGTAGCTTGGCGTTCGTTTGCCTATGAGATACGATCTAGATACAGGCGACTAGATCTGTATGTGCAGGCTTAAATTTGAAGACTGAATGGAACATAAAATATTGACAGCTATTTGATGTTTTTTTTTAACTTGCTGCCAAAATTTAAAGATTTCACGTTTGCTTTATGACCGAAGTTTTTTTTTTCTTTGTGATTTGGATTTGAGTGAACTTCACAGCTTCGCTGGCAAACATTAAACGCCTATTAGTAATAAGATCATTTAATCTTTTATCACTCGTAGTTCAGCGTACAGGTCATAAATTTTTCATTGGTTACAATACCTATACAGCAGTATAATTAAAAGTTTATGCGTGTGTACAATAGAGAAACGTAATATACAAAAGAAAAACGATTTACAAAAAAAGTTTTGGTTCGAAATTCAAATTACATTTTCTTTTTGTATCATTATTTAGTTCACATTGCGTTTAGTCCGCGAACAGCACGCCATTGTCGTGCATGAATCTGTAGTAGAAATGTGTATTCACTAAAAGTTAAAATAGTTTAATTTACTATGTAGGTTAGTAAGTTAGTTAACTGTATAGTGTAGGTACTAGCAGGATCTAGGTGTAGCTTCTTTCCACTAATTATAATTTTATGCTAGTCCAATAATAACTTTAATACTACATACGTTACTAACTGGGAACTTTTGGGTAATTGTAAATTGTATCCGTCTGTTTGTTTTAAAATTATTACCAAAATTCCAGTCCTGAATGAATTTTCAAAGTTTTATTAATCTGATAAGTAATCAATTAACAGTTATGAAATGTGGATGTCGGAGATTATCTTCGTTTTTATACGTATCGTTAATAAACAAAACGGTTGAGGAATTACTTGTGAATGAACGAGTCAATTTTAAACATTTTATACTATGTTTTAAAATGAGTAAAATTCAAGGTTTGTATAATATACTATATGAATAGAACCCACGCGATCCGCCCCGCTCGGGCTGGGCTCCCGGCGGGCGCGGGCGCCGGCCAGCGCGCGGGCGCCCGCTGCTGCACGATCAGACGTGGCGTCCACGCGCACCGTGTTCTGTCCAGATGTCGGAGCGCATCGCCAGATATAATGTCAATTGGCAAAGCTTCGCGACCGAATAGAATATAACCGATATAATAGAATATAACCTTCAAACCGGAATAGAACCGATGTCCCACATGTTGCTGTATTAATACACTTTATGTTTTCGCTAAACGGAATAGTGTTAAGTGGTTTTGTGACAGTTTTTTCATGGGATTGTAATTATACGTCTATGTCGTTTTGTTTCTTGCGTTGCTTTGAGAGGAGAATATTTTTGGTCGAAATAAATAAAGCGCTCGGCCGCTGACACCGGCGCTGCGATTCGATCGCCGGTAGCGTGGTACCGGGGAGCGTTAGGCGGCGCAAGCGAGCGGGAGTGGCGGGCGGCGGCGGCGGCGCGCGCTTAGTGAGCGGGGCGGTGCGTGTGCAGACTCGGGGCTGGGCCGCGCCACGCCGCCGCGGCGCGCCGCGTCGCCCGGCGTGCGCGCGCTGGGCTCGCCCGCCTCGGGCCCCGGCTCGCTGCCCGGCGCCATCGGCAAGCGCCGCCACGCGCACGACGACGGCTCCGACGTGTCCTCCACGCACTCCTCCATCATGGACTACTCCGGTCAGTATCGCCGCTCTCCTTGTGTACGATCTCTTGTCACGTTTAATTGATTATTGTTGATCTCTCTCAATTTCAGTGGGTGTTCTGATAATTCTCAATTGTACTTTACTGTCAGTATGGTTATATCTTTCAACTAAGTAAATTCTGTGTGTGGTAGCGAAATTATTTTAAAACAAGTCGTTTTTTTACAGTCTAATGGTGTTTATAAACAATATGTATACAAAGTGAATATTTCAATCGACCGTAGAGTATTTTTAATTGAGTGCTAGTATCTGTCAGTCGCTACTCTCGGAAAATCGACGAGGTGAAGGTGGAGCCGGTCATTTTTAAAACTGTTCCAGTGAGAGATATACTTCATAATTATTATACTTAAATAAATTAAACTGTCGAAGTATTAATGCTCTGTTCTGTGAAATATCATAGAAAACATGGACTTTTCTTGCAGTTGGTACAGAAACGGTTGTTCCTGGTAAGAAAGAGTCAAAATATTGTAGATTTTCTTCTATTTTTGTAATTATTATTATTATTATTCTCTAGCAATCATCGAACCGATTAGAATAATAATAAAAATGAAATACATATACACACATCGATTTCTTTTAATTTTAATCTAAAACGCGCTTAGAAAATATAATAACAAGAATTTGTATTTAAGCATTAATGTTTTATTTTTCAAAGCAAGCTATCAGCGACGTCGAAAAGGTCTCTAACAGTTACAATATCATGTAGTAGATAGTTGAAGACACGAGCGAGTCGATATAATCGTTATTATTATTCATAGTCATCACAATTATACGATTTGGTTATCATTTAGCCGATGTCATGCCAACTATACGACCATATTATATTAGTATAATTATTTTGTAAGGCATGGTTTTGATTTGAGAGCATTTATTTTATTAACAGAATTGAGTGAAATAAAATCGCTTTACGTGCGCTTCCTCTCACGTCGATCCGACGACTGACTAACACCGCTATCACGGCACCCCCTCTCCTCCCGCCCCCTTTACATTAATATCGAAATGCCATTAAAATAGCATTAACGTAACACCTCGAATAACATGTCACGTACGTTACTTACACGTTGTTAGATCGTTACTCGAACATTAACATGTTATGTGTTTGGAACATTGAATCTTGCCATCGCAATGTTCACACTTTAGTTTTAGTATGAAGTGAGGGATGCAACTTATTAAAAAAAAAAGGAAAAGCCAAGCTCTACTGTAATTTTTGTCCCACTTTCAAAGCTTCTAGGTTCTTTTGTAAAAATATCATGCTCTGTTCTTAATTACGCACAAGAATCGATCGAACAAATTTTATTAAGATATCACAATTTTTTTCTATTCCTTACTATGATTACAATATTCTTTGGATATTTATATTTTAATACAAATCCCAAAATGAATTCACCTTTTTAGTCTTGTATAATGAAAAAGATATATTTTCAAAAATATCAGTTTCTTTTTTAATCTGACCGCAAATAACGGCCCGATGAGACGAAACAGCGAGCGAGTGCTGACCGCGCGCGCGCGCCGCCCGCAGGCCCGCGGCTGTACAAGCAGCCGGCGACCAAGTCCAACCGCGGCATCATGCTCAACGCCGTGGAGTACTGCGTGTTCCCGGGCGCCGTGAACGCGGAGGCCAAGCGCCGCGTGCTGGAGGAGATCGCGCGCTCCGAGAGCAAGCACTTCCTCGTGCTGTTCCGCGACGCCGGCTGCCAGTTCCGCGCGCTCTACTCCTACTGCCCGGACAGCGAGCGCGTGGCCAAGCTGTACGGCACCGGGCCCAAGCACGTCAACGACCGCATGTTCGACAAGTTCTTCAAGTGAGCACCGCGCGTCCTGCTCTGTACTGATTCATTATGATCACTGGTCCGTGAGAATTTTTGGCACCGTAAGGAATACAGGAGGGAATGCTTGAGTCATTTAGATGTTATGAATTGTATCGGAATAAGTCCATTACTTTTTATGCTTTAAAGCATATGCTAGTAGAGTGCAAAAGTCACAATAAATTCCTTTTGGATCTGTACCGAGTACATATTAAAGTAAGTGCGCTCGTAATGTACACAAATATCTATTTCACGGTACAGTTTTTTCTCGTTTCTGCTTTTTATTATATTATAATGTAGGTATAGATCGCCAAAGATTGCTGTAATGGCGTCAGGGCCGTGATTATGAATAACAGAGATTGTCTTTGAATGAGGATTTCAAACGTAATAATATGAGACTTTCAGTGGTCGTAATGTTCGCATTCCATCGGCGCAGATACAACTCCGGCAGCAAGTGCTTCTCGCAAGTGCACACGAAGCACCTCACGGTCACCATCGACGCGTTCACGATACACAACTCGCTGTGGCAGGGCAAGAAGGTGCAGCTGCCGAGCAAGAAGGACATGGCGCTGGTCATCTAGCGCCGGCAGTCGCGAGGGACTGCACGTTATCTAGTCGCCGGCGGCGGCCGGCTCTCTGTCTCGCTACTGTCCGGCTACTGCTTGTGTAGGGCGCCGCCACGCGCCAGCGCCGCCGCGCGCCAGCGCCGGGGGCTCGGCGGGTGCGCCTCCCCGCGAGCGGGAACCGCCACGTTTGATCGTGTCGACGCGCTGTCTTACTCGACGCGTCGGCCCTTCGCTGTGTTACTGCCAATCGAGTGAGGTCGTAGGCGAGCGTCCGGCGCCCGGGCGCGGCGGCGGCGGCGGCCCGTCGGCTCGGCACCACTTTTAGACTAATCGAACCCGTCGCTGCAGCGCGCCGCGGCCGAGCGCGCCGCCGCCCCCGCCCCGCTGCCGCCGCCGCCGCCGTGCGGCCCCGGGCGCGGGACCGGAAGCTCCGATATGTTAGGTTTTTTTTACGCCTCGTATACACACACGATCTTACTTGACTCGAGAGATTACGAAAAAGACGTTTTATGTACGGCTCAAATGCTATTTTAATTTTCATAACATACCAAGCATCACTATTGAGTAAGATCATATGTGGATATGTAGCTTTAAGTGTGCTCCTATTGGTTGGGAATATATGTTTGCGAATTTGTATCGCGTTGAATTTGCGTCCGCCGTTGTATGTTTCGCTGTCGGCTTGCGGCCCGCCGAGCCGCGCCGCCGGCTCGCGCCACGCTCGAGCACATGTATATTTCCTGCGAGGCTCGGTGCGGTGGTACAGTTTTTATATCTTAGTCCGGCCGCTTCGTCCCCGTTCACTTCACCAGGAGCCTAGAGCATGGCCTTATGATAATGTTTATTTAAATAAATGTGTAAGTAATTATAACACCAAGGGAGCCTTAACAAGCAAATGTCAATAACTTAATTTTAATGTGACACACGGTAAATGTCTGCGTTGCTGGTGCGGAGCGGGAGGGGCGAGGCGGTGGGGGAGGGGGAGGGGGCGAGCTGCGTCGCGAGGCGAGGCGCCAGTCGGCGCGCGGCGAGCGGCCAGTGTACAGGTGCGGTGTCTGCCATATGTGTTAGTGAGAAGGGCGATGCGTCCCGAGCTGTCTCGACGGTCGGAAGCCGGACTGCGGTGTGCGAGAGTTATGTTTGTTTAGGGAACTGTCCCGTGTCACGTAATGTAACAAGTTCACAAATTAATTATGCTTAATCGTTGTAATATTTAACTGTTTAGTGATTATTTCGATGTGACTGGATTTATGATCGGTGTGGACGGCGTATAATGTTAATGACTTTCGTTTAACTTTAATTCAATTTTCCAATTTTTTTTACTGCTTGTATAGCTAAATTAAGACGAGGCACGTGTTACGTGGTAATTATACTGCCTTATCCTGTAAATAATTGTTTTTTTTTTCCTTTTTTGTATACAGCTATTTATTAAAAATGTTAAACGAAAATTGATGAATATCATTTTGTCATTGTTCAATGATTGGTCATCAATTATATACTACCGATAGTGTATGGTATGCAAATATATTGTATTATTAAAAAGCATAACGAAATAATATTGAATTTCATATTATGATGCAGTTTTATTTAAAGTAATTCCTTTTACGTGTAGTACACGTATATAAAAATATATATCTTTTAACCGTCTTGTTGGTTGCGAGCGCCACTGTCCAACGAGAGGACCTGGTTTCAAATGCCAGGTCGGGCTCTACTGAATTTTTCTAACTTAAATTTTCAAGTAGTGACTCGGAGTTTGGATAGGTATGTGGCCTCGTGAAGGGCAATAGATAAACCACAAACTTCGTAGCAGGAAGTTTACTACTACAATTCTCTGACCGCCTCCTTGGGTATAACTAACGTGATGTTGCGTTTTTTTACGTTGCATCTTTTAATGGAACTCAAAAAAGGTTTTGAGTGTTGTTTGGTCTTAGGTTCTTGTAATTTCGAATTTTATAGAATACAATTTCTACTTTACATCAGAAGCCAGCATGTTCTAATAATCTTATGGGTGAAATTCATTAAAAAACACCATGCAAAATTATATTCTTATTTACTTCAATATTCATTACAAATGTACATAGGAGATAATACTGGCTACATATTAAACCTGTAGCACAGCCCCTTGTACACGTGTCGCTACCCTAAGCTTGTGAGCTGTTTCAGTATAAACTTAATATTAAGTCATTGGAATTGGTAATCGTTGTTGTAACGACCATAAAATTATTGTCGTCATTGAGTTCAAAATGTGCTTACATTTTGTACATATTTTTAGTAGAATACTTAAAATTGATACAAAATCTGAATGCAAATGATTAATTATTCTAAAACATAACCGTTTATCATGTATTATTGACAAAACAGTGGTTATACATTTTTCAATTTCTTCATGGCAGTTGACAGGCATTAATATAAATCACAGTAATAGGTACTTATTGTAAGAAAATTCACATCACACAATAATCACCACAAATTAATAATCAGATGATTTTCTTAAAACACCTATGATTATTTTAGAAATTATTCCTTTAAAATAATTGTTTACTTATAATCAATATTCGAAACAAAAATGGCTCGCCGTTGAGCATTCAAGTTATATTAAAATAAACAATTCTACAAAAATTTTAAAATAAACTTTCGTTCTGTACTAATTGAGCAAAATGATGCTTTTGAATTAATATATAATATTTGTGGATCATTAAACAACATTTGTCAATTGTAAATTTGGCAAATGTTGGTACATATATTTAAAAAAATAAGTAAATCAAAATTTCTTAAGACAAGAATATTTATTATAATATATTTGTACTATACAACGAGATATTCAAGATAAATAAAAATGGAGATCATATAAATCAAATGTGAGATTTTAATGCTGAATATAAAACTTGCAATATGAACAAAGTAATCTGTATTTCTTTAATATTAGTATTGTAGCATCAGTAATCAAGGTTACCATGTAGGGGGAAGGTACTCTAGGTATCCTTACACATGTGTATTGCAAGTGTCCCAATTTATATAAATAATGCAATTATTAACAATTTTCAATCAAAATGTCATAACCACAATATATCTATATATTACTATAAACCAATTAAAATGTACTATTAAAAACCATCTAAAAAAATTCAAAAGACATTTAGCTAAATGAACAAAATTTACTAAAATTATGACACTGCTGTTATATTTGTATATAGTAAAATGACATAAAAGTTTATAACACTTTCATATTAAATGAAAAGTCGAGCATAACCACAGAGACAACATGGAACAATTCAAAGACGACAAAAACAACAAATAAGTAAAGTCACCAGAAGCTTATCTTTGATCATAATCATTTCCTTTCACACATGGCTACAGACAGATCGACATGGTTCTGTACACACCACAAATATGTTCCACTTGGTCACACATTCACACTACACCAGAGTGAAGTAGTGGGTGACCGGAGAACTGCCGCTGCCCTCCACAGTCTTGTGAATGTTGAGCTGGTGCACCACGGTGTCCGTGTCCAACTCCTGCAAACGTCAATAGTTGCACTGCACTGCAATACCCTTGTACACATCAGTCATTTGAGTACAACCCTCTGTCACACTGCTCTCTCGAAACCGCGAAGGCTTGACACACACTCCACCATGCTACTCCAAAGCGAATTACCAGACACAAGTTATTCTGTCTGTCGGATGTTTTAAACCCTGGACAAGAATTAATGGTTAACTAACAAGTTTAGTTATTGTCACCTTGTGGTAAAAACTTGACTACTTAACTGCAGAAACTTGTAGATTTGCCATTAGCAGTCTTCCAAATAATCCCATGTTGTTGTCAGTTCCATAATAAAGTTAATTTACAGCGCCCGTAACGCTCATTCAGTAATACAACCAAAAACCTTGTCACTTTTGAAAGAACTGGTCAGTAATGTCAAATTATCCCAACAGTGTAAACAATAATCTAGCATGTATATGCATTTATAACATTCCAAAGAGTATTTGCATGTTTATTACTCACGTCTTCATCTGTGAATCCATTGATCTCCACAGGAATGGTTTGACCATCCTGGGTTATCACCTGAAAATGTACGACCATAAACTGGGTTACAAAGGATATAAGTACAGATTTTTGCCTTAACAATATTCATTCTCAATAACTTTGTTTTTCAAACATATCCAATTCTGAGTAGACCCTTGTCCACCAGTGGAACGATAAAACGTAAAAAAACAGATTGTAACATCACGCCTGTAATCCCCGGAAGGGTAGACTGAAGCACACTGAAGTGAACAGTCCTGCATTTTACCAACACTTTTTTTACGGAGCACTCGCATATTCGCAAAGTATGAACAATATCGATCTCAGCTCCGGCAGCACAGCAGTGCCCGAGCGCTGCCAGCACGACACCGGGGCACCTGCAGCGACTTGCCGTCCGCCGACGTGATGGCCAGCCGCGTGCCGTCCTGCATCGTGAAGTGCAGCGGATTGCCTTGCTCGTCCGTCACCTGCGCAAGTATGCTATGTATTGTATATATTCCCTTATGTTTGTAATATTGCAGTGCGTGTTTCCCTCGTTTGAGTAGAAGGAGCTGAGGAGCAAAATTCTAAAATTATTTATTATATATATCGTATTATATATATAAATTATTATATATCATATATATCGTACTATACTATTATATATAGTGCTATAGACTATATATTATTATATATAGTCGCTCCGGGACCCGGGCTATGTATAATGAGAGAATTTAATGTAGAATAAGTACCTCAGGTCTATTAATAACGATGTAACCTTGTTAGATTGCTTTAGATAAGGCCAGTAGTTCAGACAACCGGTCGAAGACATAGGCGTAGAGCAGTGCACTGCCACACCTCACCAGTTACATTTATTTCCCACCATGAGATAGGTGATGACTCACTTTACCCGATTACAAATCCAGACTCCGAGCCACGACTACAAGACCAAATTAGAAGAATCAAATTTTGCCCGCGGCGGGATTTGAACCCAAGTCCTTTCGATCGGCAGCTGCGCTCGCAACAAACACGACCAACGAGGAAGTCACCACCAATAAGTTCATGCATAAAACAAGATAAATAGAACATTTCGTTTAATCAACTCACCGGCAAATGTTGGCCTTGCTCATACTCCGACTCCAATTCCAACTGATCCTGCTTGATCTCCATTTCCATCTGCTCGTGCTGCCGCTCGAGGTCCACCTGCTGCGCGAGGGCCACGTGCCGCGCGTGCTCCTCCAGCGGCAGCGGAGACAGCCCCACGTGCTGCTGCGGCACGAGCAGCGACGAGCCCGAGTACAGCTCGCACGTTGTTAACACTTTGCTGTCTTCTAGATTAACCGCCTGCAATATCATATGACAGTGTTGCATTATTTATCATTAAAACTTCCACCTCGACTACCTCGTTGGTTGAACGGTTGCAAGTTTGACTCTGATGGCTGATAGAGAGGTTCTAGATTAATTTATTTGTCTAATTGCACTTGTGGATTAAATAAAGTTAATGGAAATAATAATTTCCATCAATCTTATTTCCAAATTCATTAAACATGTATTTGACCATGATGATTAATAAAGATTTTGTATTTAACCCAACATAATAGATATATCTATATATTGCTAACTTTGATTCAATTATACATACATACGATAATTCCCTCACAAGGTAGGCAGAGAGCATTGAGTGTTAAATATAATCAATTAATCAAAACTCAAATACTCCGCACTTTATACATCGATGATCTTAAACCAACCTGGTCGGCGTCCAGTATGTGGAAGGCCGGCGTGTCGGAATCGTCCACGTCGTATGTGACGTATATGACGCGCTCGTCCGCGTCGTGCTGCGCCTCCGCCGGCGCGGCGCCCGCGGCCGGCCGCTGCTCCGCGTGCTGGCTCTTATCGCTGACTAGTAAGCTCACTTGCTTCTGGCCCTGCCGAGTTACCGAGTACAGAGCGTAAGTGTGACCTTGAAATAGTCACAAAAGAGCTAAATATCGGTTATAGAATTGCGAGTACTCTTTGAGTAAACGGGAAATATTAGCCAACCGGGAGCGAGCCATTATTGCGTGCGGATTAATAGAATTGAAAAGGTCATTTTGTAACCGACCAAAATGGGATCTTCTTCTTCGAGTGATCAGTTCACTGGGTATAATCAGGCCTCGTCGTAAAAGGATTAGTCGCAACATCCAGGGTGCGCCCGGTAGAATATGTTCGTACTTTCAGACATATTCGCCGCTTGTGGAGGCTCCTTTCATGCACCCCAAAGGGATAGCACCACGCTGGCAGCGTGAGGATTGATAGACTTCACATGTCTTATAGTACATTCTGAAGGCTTATGTTACCATGATTAAGACTTTTTATAATATACTTAAATAGAATATCTCAGAACATGAGAATATTGAAATACGACGAAGTGAACTACTGAGAGAACCAGTGGTAAGTAAAAGAAAAGGGCGTATGTAGACATAATAAAGGATGCAAGTGGCGGCGTGTACCTTGCGGCGCGCGCCGGCGCCGTGCTGCGCGACGCGCGCGTGCTGCGCCAGCGCCCAGCGCGACGCGAACGCGCAGCCGCACGTGCCGCAGCGGAACACGCCCGCCGCGCCGCCCGCCGCGCCGCTCGCCGCGCCGCCCGCCGCGCCGCCCGCCGCGCCCGCCTCCCGCCGCAGCTGGTTCGAGCGCACCCTGCCGCGCACCTCGAAACGTTCTATTCAATTCGCTACGACATTCCATATTTCACAGTCATAAATGAAAGTAATGATCTATCCGCGTGCACCTGGCGTGCCTGCGCGTGTGCAGCCGGTGCTGCGAGGAGGTGGTGAAGCGGCGCGGGCACAGCGCGCACGCGTACGGCTTCTCGCCCGTGTGGATGCGCTCGTGCTCCGACAGGTTGCCCTTCTGGCTGAAGCTCTTGCCGCACACGCCGCACGAGAACGGCTTCACACCTGCCCAAATTGGACAAGCTATCGATCACAACCAGGGAACGAAATATTACAGACATGAGGTGCTAGCTTTTCATACGTCGCTACTGGTCCTTCCATCTACTTGAAAATAGAACATTAAGGATTCTGATATCAAATGATAATATCGCCTTTTTATAGCGTAAGTCAGTTAACACAGTAGTCACTAGATATTCATACTCACCAGAATGCCATCTCATATGCAGCGTGAGGCTAGTCTTATGTGCAAATTTGTGTTTGCATATCTCACATGTGAACTTCTTGATTCCAGAGTGAAGTAGTTGGTGATTTAATAAATTCGCCTTAGTCTTGAACGTGGCTGTGCACACCTGTCGGGATAAAATATTATAGTATTTCAAAAACCGATTGAATAGTATTAAGATCTGATAATACACTCATGTATGTAATGAACATATTTGACAATATACGAAAGTGTCGGTAATGATTACGTTAATTTATCTTTTGGTTGTTTAATGATTGACTGATATTCGGGCGCGGCTACGTCAATCGTCCCTAAGAATAGGGCGGTGGCGAGTGCGAGCGGCGCTCACCTTGCAGCTGAAGGGGCGCAGCTGCGAGTGCACGAGCTGGTGGCGCTGCAGCAGCTGCTTGTGGCGGAAGCGCTTGCCGCACGCGCCGCACACGTAGCGCTGCGCGGCGTGCTCGGCCTGCTTGTGGTACACGACGGACGACGGGTGGTTGAGCACCTTGCCGCACAGGTCGCAGGCGAAGCCGCGCGCGGGCGCGGCGCGGCGCCGGTGCGCCACGGCGTGCAGCGCCAGCGAGCGGGGGTACGCGAAGGTGGCGCCGCAGTCGCGGCAGGCGTAGGGCCGCTCGCCCAGGTGCACCGCCTGTCGGCAGGACCATTTAGATTTACAACTTTCTTTGAACTCGAGTCATTAGTCAATGTGTTGTGTCAATGTAACATTGCAACAAACAATATGCTTTATACCATGTCTTCTGTTCTTTACTATGCTAATATACATTTTGTCCTCATCTAGACTTTAAATAGATGAATTAAAGAGATACCTGCATGACTATAAACATTTTTGATTGAAATTTAAACTGAAAGTATGGTACTGGATAAAAACCTTATCATCTATTAGAACATGACAATAAAGTGTAACAAGGCAAAAAGCCTTACAAAGTGCATTGTACAATAGAATAAAGATCTTAATTTATGAGATACACTCCGAGTAACCAGATTATTGTGAACAGACACAAGCTTGAGACATTTTCGACACACAAACACAAGCTAAGCTCAGTGTTACCTTCATGTGTAGCGACTTGCTCTGCTTATTGCTGAACAGTTTGTCGCAGTGGTTGCACTTGAGCTTCTGCTTGCCCGGGGGCGCTGCCGGGTGCTCGTCGCTTTTCTCAGCGGTTGGGTCCTCATTAATGAAGGAATCCAGTGTATTGGCTGCAATAATCAGAATTATAATTTTACTAATAGCTGTTCCATCGAAAACTTAGAAACTGTGAGTTATAAAAACAAATAACTAACTAATATAAGTAGTATAATTACAATATGCAAATACATATGTATATAACCAATCTTTAGCAGATTAAAATGTTAGCAGATTCTTGTAAAATGTTGCCATGTGTTTTATTGCTACTTAGAACAGTCTTCTTCATTTATTATTTCCGCAAACATCGGTATTTTAGGGACTTACCAGTACTTTATTCAACTTATTTGTGACTTCTAGATAAAAATGGTCATTTGGGTGTTATGTAATATTTAAGGACGGTATAAAAAAAAAAAATGTAACGTCGCGTTACATGGGGGGAAGGGACCGTCAAGAATCTTCTACTATCTTAATACTTGAACGCTCCCTTAGATGTAGAAAAATGGCGAAAGGGACAGCACTGCGCGGAGCGACCCGCCCTCACTCGGCGGCAGCAGGCTTCCGTACACGACGTGCGCTCGCGATATTTTATTTGACCCATAATATAGTTTGGAATACAGTCACGCTGTTTTATTTGCAACGAGAAGTAACAAACGCTAACACTTAATTTTAATAATACACTATCGAAACACAAATTTCGTCCTCTGTATCAGTAAAAATACTGTGGACTGAACTAAAATAAGGCAAAATATTTAGTCATACCCATGGTGGCACAATCTATGAACGTTGGACTAGGCTCAGATACAATAGCAACATTTTCAGTGCTAGCAGAGTCCACCACCTCAGTCCGCTTCAGGTCTGGAATGGGGGTGCTCAAGTCTGGCAAGGCTGGTAGGGCAGCCTGGACATTGTTCACTATTGTATCAACTGAAGCCAGGTCCTGTCCTTTGTCCACTTCTAACGCTAACGGATCGGCAGGTGCCTCTTGTTTGGTCTTCTGAAAGAATAAGAACAAGAAAAACACTGTGAGAGATTTAATCATAAACACAATATCTATATACAAGGTTTGCATAAACAGAATGTTTATAACAAAAAATGATTTTGTGCAAATAAATCAAATTTCAACACTCTCCTTAAAAAACAAGTGTCTAGCTTCTCTGCCTATTATTAGTATAATCGTTTTATAAGGAATACCAAGAGCAGCAAACACATGTTGTGTGACATTGTCTCGGCGAGTTATGAAACTTACTGAAACCACTGGGGCCTTATCGCAGGGCACCACCGTGAGCCCGGTGTGACCGCTGTCCCGTTGGTGATCATTGAAGTGAAGTCTCTTGGCGAATTCTTGCTCGCAGCCGCAGCGGTAGCGCACTGGGCCGTGCTGCGCCACATGGGACATGTAGCGGCCGAGGCACGTAAACTCCGTCCCACATATCACGCACTGTTCGCGCGTTTGACGCATACGGCCTGCAATCGTATTGGAAATACAATATTTGATATTAAGCGCATCGATTTTAATGTTACTTGCAGATTACTTGTCTTGTCCTTTCATCCAGTTTAAATGGTATGTAACAGTGGAACTTGGAGAGTATGAAGAGATAAAGTGGTAAAGATATGAGAGGGTGAGACTAAGACAAAATAACGTGAGAGATTTATGACAAATATGTGGCAGTTCTAATGACGTCATCGAGTAACCGCCGCCACCTTTGGGTCGACCGCGGCCCTTCCCGCGCATGACGATCACGCGCTCGCCGCCGGCCTCCAGGTGGCCGATGACCTCGGGCTCGCGCGGCGGCGGCTCCGGACGCGGCTCCGGCTCACTCTCCTCGCCGTCCGTCACGCCTTCTTCCTTAAGTATCCGCTCCAGCTCTGCGCCCTAGGTTAACATTCCAACACATTATAATATGACACGATACTATATCATTACTTCTTCGTTCATTGTGTTGGTTGCCAATGCGACTGCCGATCTGGATGCCCCGTTTTTGAATCCCGGGTCAGGCACTACAATTTTTTTCTAATTACATTATCTAATACTAATTCAGCTTCTGGATATGTGCCCTGTGTATGGCAATAGGCTCACCACATTTCCCAAAGTGGGGCACAAGCATAACTGGTGAAACTTGACAGTGTTCTGCATTTCTCTGTCTACCTCTTCAGGGATTACTGATGAGAAGTTTCGTTTTTGCCTCCATATTAAAGTAATGACTTCTTTATTGTCTATATCAAATATTCAGTGTATGTATTGAAGTATGTAAAATATTTAAATGAAGTGAAAAGCTAACCAACCTGGACAACCTCCTTGAACCTGGTGGGTGTTTTTCTTCTGCGTTTACCAGATGACGAGTCCACCTTGTCCTTGGCGAAAATTTGGACTTTCGTTTTATGTTCTTTTGCAGCAGCTTCAGCGGCCAACTCCTCTGGTGTCTTCGGCTTTTTTGGAGGTCTCCCACGCTTGCGTTTAGGTTTCTCCAAACCTGCGACTTGAAGAGAGATTGGATGTTCCACCTGGTATACTCCATTGCTGGTATTTACTGTGGAATAAAGTTACAATACATTTCATGACTTTATAACATTAAACATTTTGTGATAATGATCTTAAGGTCCATCACAAACCAATATATTAACTATGTATTTTTCAAACTTTTTTTTTAATTTATTTTTACATTTACTTTACATTTATTTTTTAAATAAAAGGTCATTTTTGCCTATATGTAGTGATCACACAGACTTTATATTTTATGCAACAATTTATCAGTGTTAGAAATAGAAATTAGCATGATGCCAGCTAACAATTGTTTTTATATTATAGTCTATTAAAAATTTCATCATAAAATTGACTTACTTTCATATACAATCTTTTCAGTTATCACATCTGGCTCATCATTAGAACTCTTGAGTACAGATTTTCTATATTCTCTTTCCCTTTCGTACAGCTCCCGTATAACTTTCTGTAAAGTGTAAATTGTCTTCCCATTATTTATGTCATGTGTAACATTGTGTTATCAATATAAATAGGACACAGACATGTTAACATCAAAGTAGAATAAACTTATATGAGCAAAAAATTAATGATAAGGTTCATTTAACTGCAATTATAATGCTTAATATTTATTTAGAACTAAAATAATACACATGATCGTAATTGACTAGTGTCTATATCAAAATTGTACAATAATCATTTTGATATAAAAAATAATTATAATGCTTGGTGTTCATTGTGAAAATAAATTCCTTCATAATATCAGTCACATTGGACATGACCGTTTGAAAATAGATCAAATGTTGTAGAACAACATTTTGCATGGAGACACTTATGTTAAGCAGTGTTGTTCTAATTGGTTTAATATGTATATGATCAATTGGTTCTTTACTGAACTAGTCATGAGCATTGCATGCTACAACCTCAATACTCATTTTTGATTCTTAACTGCTCTTCACAATCGTGAGCATAATATATAAGTCCCTAATATTTTATACAGTCCAGGAAGCATTGTATAAAATAAAATATTCCAGCAACAAATGTAATAACATAAAATTATGCCTATATTTGCTCCAATGGTGGAAAGAGGGGAACAGTACACTGTCATATTGCAAACTTACATGCCATTTTGAAATAGGGGTGATTGCCCATACACTAGTATTACTCCAGTTTCTGAGCAGATTACTGCATTTTTAGTTTAAAAAACTAGCGACCAATCTGGGGGTCGAATCAACAACCTCTAAGCTCGGCTGTCCGGCTTGGCTTATTACAATGGTTACATTTAAATTTAACAACATCAATTGATATTGTTTTATATGATTAGATGTATGGCCACGTAATCAAGTTGGTCCTGAGAAATGGAGTACGCTCCTTGAAATCAAACCAAGATCCATAGAAGTAACTACAATTTAAATAAACAATCTGTATATCTAGCAACAACCACGATAGAAACAACTAATTCTTACCTGGCCATTTATAATCAAATTTAGAAATTCAACTGCAGCTTCTAGTTGTATAGTACATCCAGGACAAATTGTTCTGGGTAGTTCTCCATCATCAGATACCTGCAATGTAATATACCTTTGTACTTCATTAAATCATGTAATTCTATCTTTCATAAAACTAAACTTGTAACGTAACATATCATTACAATTTATAAATAGTTGTTATATAGCCTAAAAAGGTTGGTGATTTAGTGTATTTATTACGTAAACATTAACTATAAGTTGATAAATAGAAACTAATCTGAAAAGAAATAATAAATTTAATTGTGGCGCCAGGCTTGATAGAACTTACTAAACAGGATTCACTATTATTTATTTTCAAATTGACATTGCATTTCTAGCAATATCATTACGAGGAACATTGTCATATATCGATAATTTAAAAATTTGAAAGATTATACAAAATATGTAAATTATCATAATTTAGAGAAAACTAATTGATCAAAAACTAAAAAGACATAAAACTGTTAT